>PVHP010016839.1:0-34239 GCA_004024765.1 Zapus hudsonius | reverse complement strand
TTTTTTTTTAATTTGGGGGAAGTGAACCAGATCTTATTTATTAATATTCTTGGTTTGTTTGTTTTCTAGTTTTCTGATAGATTAAATCTCTGTTGAATATACCAAAACATATGGAAGCATAGCTCCATAATTTAAAGACATCAAGACACAATTTAAATACAGGCTAAGACTGTATTTAAATAGAGTTATGTACTAATGTCTTTGAAAACCCATACTAATGCTATAGCTATGAAAAGTATGTTTACTTTGCTAGTTGTTCTTTTACTTCTATCCAAATAAACTTGCAAATAAGGTAAAATCAATTAAAGTTAATAGAAATTTGTAGTGAGGAAAATAGAAGAGAAGGTAAAGCAAATCAAGTTTGTCTTCTTAAAGAGGATGCAAATGACATCCAATTTATTCCTCAAATTATTCAAAATCCAAGAGGGAAAATGTTATCATGCATAGTGATGACTAGTTTTGTATTCTATGAGTAGAAGTCACAATTTCCCTGGACCTCCTAAATGGCCCAAATCAACATAGCTGTGGCAAAGGTTTGTTTTTCCATGTTAGGAGTGGGCACAGTCTTTGTCATGTTAGCCTTTAATTGTATAAAGCAAAATTAAGAGAGATGATGCATGCATAGGTAATTAGGAATAGTAGCAAAGCTTCAGAAATATTTCAAATTTAGAGTACAGCATAATCCAAAGTACATCTTTTGAATTCATAGAATAGTATAACTCAGAGTATATTTTTTAGCATTGTAGGGCTTTTTAATCATTCACAAAAACAATAGTCAAATGTGACAAATCCATAGTTTTTTAGTTTGTTTTCGTCTTCTGGTGTTGTTGTTTTTTTCTTTATTGTCCATAATGAGTTACATTGTTTAGTGGGCATTGTTTTTGTCTGTTCATTTTTGCAGTGTATCTATAACCTTGGGAATAGGGCTAATGAGTTAAGCTTTACCTATAGGTTTACAGACCTCAATTTAATTACCTTTAATGAGTGATGTGAGAAGTAAATCTGCCATATAATATAGTCTTAAGAAAAAAAACTTGAAGCAAATAAATATGCTGGATAGAATATTTGACAGCAGGCCCAACCGATAAATCCACCTAAAGTCTCAATACCCTGGATCCTTAAAAATCAAAGTACCTTACAGTTGTTTTCCAAGAAATGACTTTTAAATCCACTCAAGGAGAACTTGGAGTTAGTTTTTCATGGAGTCCATTCACCTTGATGGTGCCCATTAGACATGCCAACTTCCAGTACAGAGCATGCATACAATATCATTATCATGGGGCCCCTCAGGAGGGTGATTCCTACATAAACCCTCTGAAACTTCCTCCTTCTGAAATCAGTCCACAAACAGCTCCTTTGCTCTCCAGTTATAAATTCCCACCAGAGCACCCAAACCAGAAGACAGGTTTATCCTTAAAGAAACTTTTTTCTTTTTTTGCAGAACACAGACAGTAGTGCTGGTTTTATGGAACTCAAAACACTCAGCCCTTCCTTCGGCTCACCCCTCACCAGCCCAATCAAAACAACAGCCAGTCCTTCATTAAGACTTTTCATCCATAAGAAATCCAGTGATCATTTACTAACAAGTTACACAAATATCTATTATTGAAAAAAAAAGTGAAGGGAGTGGGTCATAACCAAAAGGAAATAAGAGGAAAAAAAAAAGGAAATTTAATCAGTAGTATCATTAGCCTTGGAAATCGCTTTTGTTAGACTTCATTTGGATGCACTGCCCTTACTGTTATGTCGCTTTCTTACGAATCCTGCAAATTGTTACTTTTTCTGAAAACTAAGTGGCTCATATTTCCCATAAATAGAAATTTAAATTATATTGTTCAAATAAGTATATATAACCAAATATAAAAATTGTCTCATACATGACCTCTTGTATACTAGGATATAAAGAACACTCCACAGTCACAGGTGATTGTCAGATGTGGGAATTATGGGAAAGGCCTGAGACAGCTTGCAACCGTGGGCTTGGCTTTCAGGAAATCCAAACCCCCACTGTGTGCCACACTTTACTGCAGCTCAGTCTTTGGTCTCTCTGGTCATATTTCTCTCTTAAGGAGCTCCAAAATGACTGCAATATTTATTATCATCTAGGCCTTTCTTTTAGCTTCATTAATTCCAAGGAGAGTGGCTTTATTCTTCTTGATCACTTCAGGGAGATTCTGTGCTATTTCATTGACTCATTGACTCATCTATGCTGATGGATTAACAATTTCCCAGTAATCAATGGTGATCAAATATGTGGACTTTTTTCACAAAATGCATTAGCCTTTCATATGTGTGACTTTTGACCTTTGAAACATGAAAGGCATCAGGAAATTACGCAAGTTCTCATATTTGCACATTGTCATGGTTTGCGTTTTTAAAACATCAATTCTGAGTCATTGGTTCTGAGACAATGATAAATGACTTCTCATTTGTGATTTCAATCTCGGAGGTCACAGTTTTCTCCAGAAGAAAAATATCAATCAAATTAAATGATATCTAAGCTCCTTCCTGATCTATCATTCTCCCACTGTTGCACTTCCTCATTACTATTTGTGTACTCAAGGGCCATGAGATTTATGTGTGTATTTGTGCAGATATGTATGTAAATGGCCTTTTGCTTCACTCCAGATCCTATTATTCAGTATTACTTCTGTGCTATTATATTTCCATACATTCAAGCCCATACTGAATGATTGGATTTTAAAGTAAATATTTTTTATTTTTAATTTTATTAAATTTGCATTACTTTCCTGGGTTATCAGAAAAAAATGTAAATATACTGTTTTGCATTTTCAAAATCCAATAAAAATATGTTGGTTTTTCATATATATTCTACTCTATCCTAATTAAGTAAATGGTTTGTTTCAGGTTTGCGTCGTTTCTGGTTCTAATGTATGGGAAACCTGGTTGGTGTTTGCATGTCTGTAGCTCATATAGTAAGTTCAAGGCTAAGCACTACAGATGTGGAGATAGATGATGATGATGATGATGATGATGATGATGATGATAAAGAGAGAGAGAGAGAGAGAGAGAGAGAGAGAGAGAGAGAGAGAGAGAGAGAGAGAGAACACCAAGGCCACCACCTTGTGGATCTAGCCTATGTGAGTCCTGGGGAATTGAACTGGGGACTTCAGTCACTGGAGACAAGTGCCTTAACCACTGAGCCATATCTCCAGGCCCAGATGTTTGTACTTCTAAGTTTATCTCATTTCAAGTAAACCTATATTGTAGAATTTGAATATTGATTTTAATATCTTGATCTGGAATTTACCCATATGATATTTAGGACAGAGACAGATGTGTTACTTATTACCACACACCATTATTCCCTTTATTTCCATCTTTACACTGGAAAAGTTGAACTGAAAATCAGTAGTAAATTTTCTGGCAAAAGTAGTTGGAACTACATAGCTAAAGGGCCAGAAAATATATTATTACCTACTTATAAGCAGAGGGTACCCTCTACTACTTTATCTTTAAATATTACATGGTAAGAATAATAAATCTCAGGCTCTATGTCAAACATAATTTTCCTAGTAACTGGAAAGCAAGATGTGTTTCAGGTTTTATGACACTGAGTTATTTTCACATTCTGCGTTTCCTCCAATTTGTAAACATATAGAAAACTTACTCTCCAGCTCTCAACATTTTTAAGCAAATGGCCTTAACATCTGAGCCATCTCTCCAGTCCCCTCCCTTTTAAGGCTTAACCTAATGACCTAGTTAAGGTTAGAAAACTCTAGATATCTGAAGAAGGGATTCTTTTCTTTCTTCATATCAAAAGAACATTTTTGTTAAATGTCTAAAGGTCTCTTTTTTGGTGGTACATAGATGTCTCAATAAACTACAATGTTTACAGTAGTGACAATAAACCCAGGGAACTTACTTTCCTGTACGATACAAATCTTATAGCTCCAGTGAAATATCTAGCTTGCTTGTTTGCCTTGAGTTTGGAAAACACACTCCAGACATCACAGTTTTCAATAACCTACAGTGGTTGACAAACCTAGGTTTGTGGTAGAGCAAAAGTGTTGGATCTAGTTCATGTCAACACTGTTGATAGTCTCTCACAGCATGATGAGCCTCTTCTAGATTCAGAAGGATGGTATTGGCAAACCCTTCTCAAGGGAATGGAAGAATCAGAGTATATAAAGCAAATATTCCCAAAAATATTTGCATTGAAGTCTATACTATAATTTGAATGCTATCAATTTATGATTATGATTGCTGATTTTATGATTTATGATTATGATTTGAATGTTATCAATGTTTAAAATTGTTGTAATCATTGCATTACAAAATCATTTGGCATATACACCTGATATGATAAAAGCAGGAGTTGTATTATTTTAGAACAGAGAAAAGGTACAAAAATATTCAGTCCTTCCATATTGTGTCACATGCACATATGGTGACAATATCATTTTTCAGATATGTTTATTATCAATAAGATGCAAAACTAGCTGCAAAGAAATCTATGTGTTCTAAAGTGCACAATTTAAAATAAATATACCATGATTAAGAAATGCAAATACAGAGACTTGTATGCAGCCCATGACAGACCAACCAGTTCCATAATATACATAAGAGTCCTGTGACTTATGGAATGGGTGCAAGGAAGAAGGAAGGAAATTTAAAAGAAAGATGGAAAGCATAAATTTAAAAATAAATGAATATGCAAAGGACAATGTTGAAATTAACCATACAAATTATCTGTCTGTCACACATACTTTATGGTAATCTGTTGAGTTAGCCAGAGCCCAACTCTTATACTAGTCCCCCCCAAATGATAGGTAATTGGCATGTAACTTCAATTTTCTCCTCTAGCCCTCAGCCTATTACCAGTTTTCTATTAAGTATCTACCAGAGAATGTCAACTCCAAACAGTCCTTTACAAAGACATGATTCTGTCTAGCACAATTCTGCATGACAAAAGGTGGAGGGTCCCCCCTTCTCACATGAACTTCTGCAATGTCTCTCTGACGTTTGGTCAAATTCAGACCATGTTGACGACCTTCTTGGCAGTTCTTTGTTTCTGACCATTTAAGTGGACTTGTTTATTTCTAATCAAATATATTAACAAGTCATAAATAAGCAATGAAGATTTCTGAGTTAGATATAATTTGTTTTAGTTTTCTCTTAAATTTAAGCTAAATGTAAAATTCCATGGTGAAGGGAATAATGGCAAAAATTTTATATAGTCATGCAGATATTTAAGTAGGAAAATATACTTTTCAGATTAGTTTTGCACTTTAAAGAACAATAGCTGAAAGTCATGTGCATAGAAGATGGTGTGGGAATTCTAAATAGCCTATTATTTCTCACGATATTCAGATTATATCTTTGCTTTCAATCAGACTTCTCTGTAATTACACATTCTTCAGATTGTTTCTTTTAAATGGTATTAAAATTCTGTGATGAGAAAATGTTATGCTGCCCTTACTGCAAAGTGTTAGATTATTTATTGACAATAGATCCCAAAGTTATATAGTTTAGAAGATCATTCTCTTGCATATCTTATGTGGCGAGAGCATGAAGTCAAGGACTTACTTCAGGTTTTCAAATTTTTCACTAGCCAAATTAGGAGATCATCACATATGCATTAAATTACTACATGTGATTGAAAATAAACATTGAAAAGTTGTCTGGCCAGGCGCTACTGCCTAGTACACAAGCTAAAGTTAAGTTCTAGTGGGTGGAACTTGCATCATGAAGATTTTTAGGCACTTCTTGACTTTAAGACAATTTAATGGTTAATCATTCTCATGAACCAGAATTCAGTCCTCATAAAACTCTTCGCGCTGCATGCTGACTTTTAGTCCAATGTAGAAATAATGATGGGCAAGACATCACTTTCTAAGGCTTTATATCTACTAACATTCATGTAATTAGGTGACATCCATTCTTGTCTCTTTAGATATTTTGGAAGATAGCTATGCTCAGGGCTATACCATGTTCAGATATTTTATTAGCAAGTTTTCGTTATTCCTTTAATTCCACTATTTTAAAAAAAATTTTTTTCTGGAGTTTATAGTCCTTGAAGATGTGCAGAAGTATATAAATAGCTCATTGGAGTTTATTTTGAAACATTCTTAGATTTTGCTCTTTGATGGACTATTTCACTGACCATAGCTACATTATTTTCACCATAATGTATTTGACTAAAGTGTTTTCTTATATGAAAAGAGGAAAATCAGCAGGCTGTAGTGATGGCTCAGTCAATAAAATTTTGGCCAGAACCTAAAGATCTGCATTCAGATCCCAAGCACCCATATAAAAGCCACATTAGAAGGCAGTGACAGTACCTGGGACTTGGTGGCTTCATAAAGTGGTAAGTTTTGAGGTTTTTGAAGAGCCTGTCTCATAAAATATGGTGCAATTGAAGAAGACAACCAAAGTTGATCTCTGAACTCAAGAAACACATACCCACACATGTGCATCAACACAGATCCAATCTCTGTCTTCTTCAATGTTCCCTGAGCCTTGGGTTGTGTAATTAATCGCCTTTATTGTTAAGTTCTTTGAAGCCATGATTTTCTGTTTTGGTGAGTTCTCTGAGGATGGACTCAATGGAATGTGCTTAGAAAAGAGTGAAGATAAGAGTGTAACCTGATGGAAATATGACAAAAATGCAATATGTTTATAGAGTAATGTTCACAATTATTAAAAGTACCTGTAAAACAAATGTTTATAGGTTTCTAATGCTCTGTGTATATTTATGTAATTCTGCTGACACATTTTTCTTTGTTGTATAATTATTTACTTTGTTCTCTTTACAATATTCTTCATTCCATGTCTCCCTTTATTTATATTAAATTGCTCTATTCTTTTCCTTTCCCCCTTTTTCCTTTATTTTATTTAATTATTACTTTTGTTTCCTTCCTTAGTAATTTATAGCACATTGCTTACTCTACATTATTTCTGAAATTTTCTATTCTGTGGTCATTAAAGAGATTCAATTCGGTGTACAAGTATAACCTAGATATTATTTAGTTTGCTGTTGCTGCTGTTATGGTGTTTTTTTTTCCTTCTTGAGTGGTATAAGGGGTTGATCCAACACATAAGAAGAACTGCTACTGAGAAGACCATGCAATCAAATTAAAATCATACCCATGGATTCTGGAAATACAAACCAGAAAGCCAAGAAACCCCAAACTGTGGCTCCTGACTTCTCCAAAGGATCACAACACTAGAAATATTGAGTCTGAAACCACTGACAGGAGGGGGTGATATGGCAGAAAATGAATTCATGTTTACGTGTTAAAATGTATCAGTGACTTCATAGAGGATATAGATAAGCACATGTTTGCAGTGAGGAACTCAGAGAAGAAAGTCAGAAACATATATGAGAAGTTAGAAACTTGTAGGAGAAATGTAATAATCAAACATACCTTTTAAAATATCATAAATATTGAGAGTGAAAATTCAATGAATATAAAGCAGTGGAAATGCTTAAATGGGTATGTTGGTGGGGATCACGAGTAGTCAAGAATAAGCTGATGAAAAAATACCAGAAACTGAAAACAAAGTTGAGAAAATCATGCATTCAGATATAAGAAAGAAAGAAGAGAGAGAGAGAGAAAGGAAAGGAAATAGAAGAAAAGAAAATATTTTCAAGAAATCTAGCATCTCATAAAGACAATAAATCTATCAGTTCATACACTAAAAAAGAAACTGGGATTAGAAGCTAAAGACAT
Source organism: Zapus hudsonius (assembly GCA_004024765.1). Lineage (NCBI taxonomy): Eukaryota > Metazoa > Chordata > Mammalia > Rodentia > Dipodidae > Zapus > Zapus hudsonius. Next base: position 26,542 of record PVHP010016839.1, on the reverse strand, counting down.
TGAATTTGTTCAAAACAGAATATTCCCTAAATCAAGGGAAATAAATAGGCTTGTGAGCTGACAGTGGTGTGTCTAACTTGTCAATGCAGTATGGAAATCTATCTCAAAGATTCTCAAAAGTATAAAAACTAGTACTCGCAGGATATCACCTACCTCATTCCTGAGTGTACAGCTTAAAACCTTCTGAATCAGCACAGCACAGAGGTATTTGCTCTTACAAACTTAATGTAATTAATTCAGACTAACTGATATATGGCAACACCCTTGATGAACATTGAAAAAAATGAAAGGTAAAGAAAGTGTGGTACATGTACACAACAGAAATTATTTAATCAGAATAAATAAGTTATGTAATTTCCATGAAAATTGATGAAAGTGGAGATCTTAATGTTTTGTGAAATGAGCCATACTCACAGAAAGACACGTGACAATTGCTTTTTAAATCATAATAGGATGGTTTATATATTCTAATTTCACACACACACACACACACACACACACACACATATATATATATATATATATATATATATATATATATATATATATATATATATATATATATATATATAGAATGGATATGTTAGGGGCTGAAGGGAGGAGGGAGGAAAGAGCATGAGAGAGAAATGGGAACATGAGAAAGACAAAATATTGCATGTTTTTGGCAATATATGCTTCCACATTTAAAAATATGTATTTATATATGCATATACATATATATGCATAAATATACACATGATTACTTGAAAAGGAAACATAAGTATTGTCTGCGATAACAGGTAGTTGAAGTGGGTAGTGTAGAAGGTAAATATATGTAATACATAATGATATGCATGAGTGAAAATATCATAATGGATTTCATTATTTTGATTTCCAATAAAATAATTTAAAAAGACTAAATATTTAGTCAATATTAAAAGTATATGTTACTGGAAGACAGGGTTATGTCAAAGCTCTTGAATCCCCCAGCAAAAGGTCAAATCCTATTGTTGAAGAAACCACAGACTTTCATCACAACAACAAGGGACCCTACTGGATCCAGAATGGTAACTGGCCCCTAGAGGATAGCCTGTGCATGAGCTGAATGGGGAAATTGGCCAATGATATACTGAGAAAGCAGAGGTCACTGACATATTACACTGAATGATGCTATTAGAATGTTGAGGACACTGCTATACATTAGAGACCAGAAAGCCAAGAGGTACTCATCTGAGCAATAGTGGTGCTAAATGTAGGTGGTTAATCAAGGGTTTACCAATTGGCTAAGAGCCCCATGGGCTCCATGATAAGAAATCCTTAACTAAAAATGGGATCCATGGTAAACCCTTATGAAGATGAAGGCCTGGGTTACAAGGGGAAAAACCACGCTGACAGGGATCTACAGAAGCTACACCAATTAGAATCTCACTAAATTAACAATGTTTGTCTCATTTAACCTATACTAATCTCACTCTTCATTGGAGATTCTGTTTGTATGTTTCAGAAGCCACTGAGAACTGTGGACAACACAATCCCACCAACAGGGACTGAGATGTTGCCTGCCATCCAGGCAGAAGATGAACTACCAACTTGTAATACAGAGCCCAAACGAAACCTTTGAGGAAGTGGGGGGTGAGCAAGACACCTACCTCCACAGCAAGTCAGATAACCTGTAAAATGATAATGGCGACAGTGAGAATATATGATGCAATCCAAAGCAGAAATCCAGAGTCTGTTAAAACCTCAAAAATATAGCAGACGTAATACTCACCCACCATGACTCAGGGATCTGAGTGGAAGAGGGGGCGGAAAGATTGCAAAAGCCACGGTGGATGAGAATATCCAGAAACATTGTTTCTCTCAGCAACAACAGATATATACATGTGTGCCACACACACACAAATAAAGAAACAAATAAATAAGCTGGCTACCTCTGGTACAATCCATAACCCTCATCCCATCCCATTGACTGGTCCATCAAGCCCTCTGAGGAGATTCCCAAGCGTGAAGGAGGAAAAAGAGAGTATCATCACAAGACTTGTTCATAAATGAGAAAAATCAAGGTATAAACAAATGTGGCACTTTCATACAATGCAATATCAATGATCTTGAGGCGGAAGCAAATAGGACCCTTCCAGGTGCTTCACTGAGTGTTCTGTTTTGGGTTTGAACCCAATTGGATTGAGATTCTGTTGTATTCATAGACACCCGACTTAAGGAGGTTAGAAGTGCACCAATAGCTCTGGACTGGTGGTTGATAGGAGAGCTGCGGTTGGAGGTGGGCATAACTGGATGAGTGCACATGCCCCAAACACACTGCTGCAGAGAAAGCACAGGTCCCAAACTCACTTTGCCTTCATCTGCCTGGAGCGCAATGGCCTGAAAATACTGGACCCCAAAATGCACCTGCCACAAACACGTCCAGCCCCTCACCAGTTGAGGGGTGCACAGGCCCCACACACAAGGGCTCCATTTGGCTGAAGACCCCTAAAGCACAAGTCCCAAACTCACCGCACCCCTTATTCACCTGGAGCACCCTTGGCTCCTAACACCACAATATCAATTATCAAATAAACAAATAAAAAATCGACTACTGGAGCTTAGGACAACTTGGATGAGTCTCAATCCTACTGTTTTGAGTCTGAAAAACAAGGCACAAAACAGGATACTTAGAATTCTCCTTTGAATGCACCAGTTGTTGACTGTGCCTAAGAGTAGAAGCAGAAGAAAACTGTGGATGAAGACATTCCATACCTTAATTCCGCTGTTAGTTGGACAACTCTAGAGATTTATTAACTCACTGATTTATACACTTGTGATATCAAAGTCCTGATGCTATCTTCGATAAAGAATGATTTCATAATCTAATAATGCCAGAGATGGAAGGCATCAAAACTACAAGCTCTCATGACTCCTGGAGGCTGCATGCAAGTAGTGGTGACTTGTGGAGTTTCAGTGTTACACAGGGAAGGAAAAAGATGGTAAGGTGATAAACCATAGTCAATGACTACAACACAGGAAACTACAAAAACTTTCTTCAGCAATACTACAGCTTTGTTCCTAAAATCGCAAATAATTGTCCTATAGTAATGTTATATATAGTAACACAGTATCCCTAAAAAGGGAATAAGAGAAATCTGTTCTACCTTAGAATTGCCTCTCAAGAATGGCTATGAGGTTGATGTGAGCTGACTTCAGATAACTGAAGCTGAAACAAATGTCAGACATCATTATGGCATGATTCCTCTCATCCTTGTGAGAAAGCACAATAAAATTGTCGACTTGTTCTTATATAATGCAACAGAATATTCTCACTTAAACATAGTTTTTCTAAAGAACATTCAGGCCATCTCATGCATTGTGTGCATTGCAACACTTTTTATCTTTCCAAAATGATGGCTGTAACCTGGGCAATCCACTTAATATGTTAGATGGTTTTATTGCTTCTTACAGATGTGTTATACTTTTATTTATTTTTCAGCCAAGAAGGACTCCACTATCTATGCTGTGCTTTGGAGAGCAAATTTATTTGTGAGGTTCACAGAGTAGATATATGCAGTGGGTGGATAAGTACTATAACCTGAAAGTTATAAGAAGCAAACAATTGTCACAATCTGCATTTATATAGACATTTATTAAGCAAACAAGGTCACCTAGGATCAAGACCAAAAACCAAAATAAAATAGATACATGAGTTTCTGCTGATGTGTTGATAACTTCATGAGGAAACATCTGATAGTAATTTCCTAACCCAACCCACTTCCAAAGTAATTTCTCACATGTGAGTGAAGGCTGCTCAATATTCCTTCATCACCTTTTCCAAAGGCCAGCAGAAACACCACCAACTGCTGGAAAGCTGAGCTAAAGAATGAAGTGATGGAAAGATTTCTGGGTGTGATAGTCACCCACTGTGGAATAGCATGGCAGAAAGGAATAATTCTACCCTAGCAAAACAAAACAAAACACCAAAGTGTGCTTACAAGGGATATGTTTAAGATATTGAGTCATGTAGAGTTTACCTATGCAAAAGTTTGGATGTTCACAAAAAGATTTGTTTTGTTTTGTTTTCAGGTTTCATCTTCATCATCTTTTGGCTAAGGTTCTGTTTTAAGTAGCATTAAGACGGGCATTGTTGAAATGTACTATGTGAATATTATCAACCATGGTATGTTCAGAATATGAAATATTTGCTGGAAGCTGTTCCTCTATTTTTTAGGATTAGATTGCACCTTCATCAAGAAATATCAGAGAATTGGATTCAGTCAAAAACTTGGGGGTTCATGATCTAATTTCTTGATTCAAGATGTTTAAAAAAGATATTTTTTTCTTTCAAAACTGCACTCCAGATGCAGCTTCATGAAAGTTAAAGATACTGCACATGAATTTTCTGTGAATATGGGGAGAAGAACCCTGAAATGCTGTTGGCACTTGGTACACAGTGCATACTGTATATAATACAATATGTATTTCCCATCAAGCATCATGTAAACAGAACTACTTTCTCCCTAAACTCAGAGACTCAGAGGTCATTAAGTTGATATGGTGTAAAAAGGGAAATTCCCACTACCAGAGAGCTACAGAGAGGCTACATCCATTAGAATCCTACCAAAATAGAAACGTTGTCTCATTTAACCTATATTGATCTCATTTTCCGATGGAGATTCTCTTTGTATTTTTCGGAAGGCAGTGAGAGAGCTGGAAACAACCCAATTCCACCAAGTCATTGGATTCCTGATGACATCCTGGAAGGAGACAAACCATGCCTAGCCTTCACACAGGGGCCAAAAGAAACCTTTGAGAAAATGACTAGACAAACAGGGGACTAATCACCACAGGAAGTCTGATAACCCCTGAAAGGTCAATGGAGACAGACACCAACCATACCCTACACAACCCAGGGCAAAGATCCAGAGATACTTAAGATCTCAACCACAAAGCTGACTTAAAACTCACCCTCTATGACTCAGGGAACTGAGCTGAAGAGGGTGGATAGAATGTAAAAGCCATAGTGAGGGAGAATATCCAGAGACATTGCTCCCCTCAACAACAACACACAAAGGGGGAAGGAAAAAAAAGTGAAAGAAAAGCTGGCTACCTCTTCCATAGTTCATAGCCCCTATCCTATGGACAGATTTAGTACATGCACCGAGGAAGTACCCCAGTGGATAGAGAACAGAGGAGGGAAACAGGAAACATTCACAAGATTTGCTCATACAATGTTTATACTTACTCATAATAAAGATATTAATATACATATATATATATATATATATATATATATATATATATATATATATATTTTAATTTTATATACTTGACAATGTGAGGGGTAGAGAGAGAATTAACAGGAGCATGTCAGGGCTTATTGCCACTGAAAATGAACTCCAGATGCATGTGCCACTTTGGGCCTTTGGTTTCATGTGGGTACCAGTGAATTAAATCTGAGTCTGCAGGCTTTGCAAATATGTGCCTTTAACCAGTGAGAAATTTCTCCAGAACCCAAGTATATTTTATAATTGTTATAAAATTACATTATAAAATTGTTAGATTGTTATAATTTTCCCTTGTTTGAGAAACCCACTGTAAGAGAACATGGTAGATTAATCATTTGGATAGAGGAAAATGATTAAACCGTGTTGCCCATGCACATCTGAGTAATGGCTTATCTGAAGAAAGCACATCTCACTCATTGGCTAATGCTGAGTCAATTGCCCACAGCACTGGTTTGACTCAAGAGAACCTTACAGGGAATGTTTGTGCACGGGAGGATATAAGGGGAACTAGGTTAGGAGAAAAGAGAGGGATGAAGTGGAATAAATTTTTTATTGTTTCTTCACTGGTTTGATGTGCACCGCATTTGAGGAGAAAACCTATTCCATTGTCAGAGGATAGAAGACCTTGCTGTAAAAACAATTCCCCTCCTGGATATTGATGGGTTGGATCCTTGTTAGAGTCTAAAATCTGTGAAATCCACTTCTCTCAGCTTTTCTTATTTGTTTAGGTTTAGGTTGTGTGCTTTAAAAATCATCTGACATGATTTCTATCACCGGGTAACTCAGTGAAATGTTAGTGTTGGAGTTCTAACATTGCTGGGTTAACATCATTAAACATAAATAATTTACAAATAAACTTATGCTACAGCAATCTCACTGTACCTGGCATATTTTTAAATCCACTCTGAGTCTTGTTATTTTCTATCTGTCTACATTTTTGTGTAATTATTTTACTCTATCAAATTTTGATGTTTTCTATGAAACACACCATCTCTTTATGTTGGCAAATAAATGAATCATTTATAAATGGTTGGGGAATTTAAGGAGTCACAATGGACTTTGACATCAAGTTACCTGTGTTTAAAACTTCAAATGATCAGATGAAGTAATTTTAGATTTTCTTCAATATTTCTGTGCTCCTAACATACTATATATAAAATTAAAATTTTGAAAGAAATTGCTACCACTTTGGAAGACTGAATAAGATAATGTATTAGTCTTTTAACAAGATCTAGGGTCCTATGGTTCACAAAATGAATTCAGGATACAAATACTGCCTGCCCAGGTTTTGAAGTCTGAGTAAATTCATGCCAAATCAGATAATGTTATGGTGTGTTCAGCTTGATATAGCTTCAGGCAGGTATGAAGTTATACATTACTATGCCATCATTTTGTGGAAAATATAATCTATCTGTTGAAGGCAAATAATATTTGGTGGAGTTTATGTTCTGCATTCACTTTTCCAAAAAATATTTTAATGTTTTGAGAATTATATGGCTATAAATACAACACACAGACATGCAAACACATATTAATCTTTAGTGAGAGTGAGGAGCGTTTAAAAGGACAAAGGCACAGGGACAAACAATACTGAGGAACAATGAAGAAAAATAAAGATATACAACAATCTTATGGTTTGGGATACTCACATCACTATTAAGTCAAAAATTATCATACAACAAAAAGAGAACTTTAAGAATGAACCCTAAGGATCATTTTTGTTATGTTCGTAATTAACACTTCTTGTCTTTTTCCTTGTCACATATATGTAGGTATTTTTTTATTTGTAAGTCACTGAAGTACAGAGAAGATGGAAAATTCATTGTTACAACAATGTAATTATTAGTATTGCACCGCAGAACAACTTATCAAGAGACAAAAATATTTATGCTTAGTTATCATGGTAATGTAGGTAAGCTTATACAGTAGTACTCTCACTGTATTAATAAGACAATAATAGTATTTTGTTATCTTTTTGTTTCATAATACTGAACCTAAGCAACACAGAACACATGCTCTCTTAGACTACCAAGTTAGCAGAAAAAACACCAAAATATCTTATGGGATGATTACATCACCAATAGATTGTGTAGAACCTGGTCTTGATTTCCCGATGTCTATCAACATACTATTGGACAAGTAGGTATGTATCTATCAAAAAGAAATGAGTAATTAGACATTCATCAGCTTTTATGTCTATCAGGGAAAGATAAATAAATTTGTAAGAAACCATTCTGGGGTATAACTATTTAAGGAAAATATTTCATTTGAAACTACACATAAATAGATATATTTTGAATTTTAGCTACATTTCTTTAAGATAATTTAGAATATGAAAAATTTCATGTGTCATGTCAGCATTTTGAGTTGAAAATGAATTTCAGGACCACCTTAATATTAAAATTATGATATCTTTGAGATCTTACTTGACCCAAATATTAACAATAAACTCACATGGTAGCAACCATTCGGCAACTTCTTATAAATGTAGTTATCAAATGATTTGTGAACCTTTTAGAAATTCAATGTTACGTTTTACTATATACACAGGCTCTCTGACTCCTTCTGAGTTCTTCATTTGTTTATTTTTTTATTGACTATGAACTTCACTGTATGAACAGCTTATGTGTTGGTCACAATCACCTAGTGTTTTCCTCTTTTCTACTTTCTCCAGCCTGTATTCCACTGAGGACCCTCCTGAGTGGGGTCATGGATTCATGAGTGAGTCTAATTTTCTTTTTTGATTATAATTTCCTTTTCCTAAATTCACTTACAGTCAGGAACACTTTGAACTCTCTGTAGGAGCTACAGTTTTTCAAATGTGCCTAAATGTGTGATATATGTGCAGACCAGTGATTAGCTCACAGCCAGAAGCTCATCAGATATACCAAATTGGGTGTAGCTTCTAATTCCACAGACCATGCTGACAATAAAATATTAGTAGGGATGGTTTAAATTTTAGCTTGATAAAGAAACTAAAACAAATCTGAAGCATATTTTGGAACAGAGATAATTAATATACTGTTTACATCTATATTCTCAAAAAGGAAATGAAATATTATTATGTTTATAATTATAACTAGAAAGTTCTTTCTCACTCTCCTGGAGGATCTCAAACTTGGACAGTTTTTACCTTGAGTATTCACTGTTAAATGTATAAAGGCTTAGGATATATGTGCTTCTGGTTTTCATATCTGATTTGAGAATTTTGAACATGAAAATGGACCTTGTATGCTTGATTTTTAAAAATTTTATTTTTTATTGTCCATAATGAGTTACATTATTTAGTGGGAAAACAATGAATTGTTATCCCCAATTTCCCAATGCCCCCCATCCCCATCCCCAATCAGCTAGATATCCTCCTCCGTGTAGATATATTGATTGAGCAAATATTGTCCCTATATTCCCATTTGTCTCTTCCCTGTCCCCGATACACTGGGTATCATTTCACTTGCTATTCAAAGCCTCAGGAGTAAATGCACTCATTTTTTTCTCCCTTCACATCATTCCTAAGTATCTCACAATTAATTTGCCAAAATATAATTTGCAACTTAAATAAGACATGTAATGTTTCCATAGGAACTGACACAAGTCTTCATTTATAATGAATTGACCTCCAGATTTCCTGTCCATTCCCTTGCCTTTGCCCATTATTAGTGTCATACTTGAATTAATAAATAACGAATAAAGCAAATATCAAAATATTTTAAAAGATCATTAACATATTAATGTTTATAATATTTAATTCAATTACTTAACTTTCACAAGGCACAATTTCTTAATAACTAATTTATTAATGTGACTATAAACCTGTTATAGATTTGGGAAGGAATAAATTAGAAATAGTATGTGATGTTTGTCTTATTTTCACAAATTAATAATCAGTGGTTTTGTAATGATGTAATGTTTATGGTTGTATTCGGCATCATTGAATTCAAATATTTGTCACTTTTTACTGATAAATTTTATTGGAGTATAATCAAGCTAAATTGTTTAGAATAGTGTATGATTGTTTCCCTGTATTGATACCAATGTTTGTCTGAGGATTTGCAAATCATCAAGTTTTTAGAACATGTTGCAGGTACTGGATACTCATTGAGATAGAAATTTGAATATTTTACATGATATAATTATATCATACTAAATGTACAAAATAATTTATTCCATTAATCTTACATTTATTATTCTATATTTCATTATGCTATCAATATTAACATCAAATATTTAAATAGCTGAGAATGATAATTAGAATACAAAACTTCCAAGGCAACTTTTTTGTAACAAAAGCTAAAATTAGTCCTTCAATTATCCATACATTACAACATTTTCTGATGTTTTCATAAATGAGAAAATAATTACTTTTTTAATTGTGCTGTATGAGGTCTTTACAATTTATAATATCTACATTAGGGATTAAAATTTATATTAGTTCCAAACCATTTGGCAAACTATAAATAAAAAGACTTGAGCTTATCTAGCTGTGTACCTGATTGAAGGAATAATTACTATATATGTGTTTGCTTTCTTAATACAAATTGAAAAACAGATTCAGGGCAAAAGTGATATACTAACTGTCCATTAGAAAAATGTAAACTCATATGTTTTTGGTTTTATACATTCAAATGAATACACATGTGGACATGCCCCCTCATGTGAGCCCTCACATACCAACATGCACACATATTACCCTCATTAAAATGAATGTTCTAAAGAATCAAAAATGTTTATTCATTTGTTGCTCTATAGCAAGGAATAAGTAATGTGCTAATATTTCCTCATCCAACATACTTAATCAATATGCATATATTCTGAATAACTTATGAATAGAAAATAAATTTAAAAATCACTATCATAGTTTGGATGTTATGTAATATGGGTATTTTTTTATCAATTCCTAGGAAGGGTGATCACTTGATATCAAAAAGGCTTGATTTATAACAGTACTATTGGTGGAAGTTCCAAGTTGCATTAGTAGTATGGGCCCAAAGGCTGGAGAGATGGCTCAACATTTAAGACACTTCTCTGCCTGGTATGGGCTCTTGAATAAATATCTAAATTAATTTTTACCTATAACTTGCAGAACAGCAATATTAGTAAATAACTAACTGTTAGGGGTATGCATGGACTTTAGGAGCACACTGGAATACCTCTGAGGGAAAATAATTGCTATTAATGATGATGGAGGACAGCCAGGGTGATCTTGATAATCTCAGGTCACATTAGATGTGCTGTCTGTACTATTTGCCATGGGAGGGGTGCTACATGAAAAGCTTCATAGAACATGTTCTTTAGATCCTGAAGAATGGCCGTGTGTGGTGATCCATAACCACTTGTGGATGTAGCTGTCAGATGAAGTGACATATATTATTGCTATGAGTCATTGAACTAATTTCCCGAAGAGTTATTATGACTTTTTTAGCTAATTATTTCACATTTGCTCTTCAATTTTAGTTTCTAACTAATTTCTCCTCTAGTACTGGTTTCTGTAATAATTATCATGGCTATTTTGCAAGAAACTTTTAACGCTTTTTATCTAATAGAAGACTAATGGGAACAACAGGCTCTCCTGCGGATTGCCCTTTTTGTTATGTTCTCCTTTTAATTACTCATAATAAATCCTATCTACTGGGAGATAATAAATTAACAGCTTTCTTGCACAAAGTACTTCTCAAGACAATGAGTGGATTGGATGTACTTGTACATTTGATTTGATGGTGAAAACGTATATTTAGTTGAATTAATTCAGCCATTTGAACCACTGATTTAAATTATATGTTGCCATACAAATCATGAATCATATTGGAATATCTATCTATCTATCTATCTATCTATCTATCTATCTATCTATCTATCTATCTATCTATCTATCTATCTATTGATGGATCCATCTACCTGTCTATTTTGCATCTATCTATCATATATCTATATATTAAGTATCATTTCTATCTCTCACTATAATCACTCCCATACCTATGTATCATCTATCAACTCAACTCTCATCCATCATCTATCAACTGTCAATAATCTATCTACCACCTATCTGCCATCTATCTTATTTATTATCTTTGTCACCTACCATCCATCATCATCACCTTCATCAATATTCTTCAATCACCCCATCCATCTATTATCTAAGTATCATCAATGTATTTCTCTATCATCTATCTATTTACCTACACATTTAAAAAGGTTGCACAGGGGCTAGAGAGATGCATCAGTGGTTAAAACATTGACCTGCAAAGACTTACAAGCCAAATTCAATTCCCCAGTACCCACAAAAAGCCAGATGTACAAAGTGGCACATGCATCTAGAGCGAAGGGCCTGGAGACTCTGGCACATCCATTCTCTATTTGTGTCTTTCTTGTACCTTTCTCTGCTTGCAAATTAATAAACACAATTTTTTAATTTAAAAAATGGTTGAACAAACAGGGATCTGAACTATGTAATGAATTACACAAAGCAAATCAATGCATGGATAAATGAGACTTGTACTCTATCTTCAAAGCTTATACTGACCTCCCCTCACAGACCCCTCCCAATTCATTTGGAGAATTACTGATTCAACTTTATCAGCCAAATTCACTTTGAAGCATACAATATATATATATATATATTTCTATGTAAATAAAACTAATATTTGTGCTGATCTTTGGCAATGAGTTTAGTAAATATTGTTTTAATATTTAAATGAATAATATTGTGTTTTATTTATTTTTTTATATCAAGGCCAGATTTGAGGCTTTCCCTGGAGAACTGGCAATTCTCTTCAGCAGACAAATCCCAATCACACCCACCTTCCTTTTCTTGTTTTCTTATTCTGAGTCATAGTGTCTCTACTGCAATCACCTCCATGTCAAGGACATATGACTGAGGAGCACTTCACTGGTGCGTCCTTGCCAAACTTAATTAAATTAGACAATTCACAAGGAGCCCACTTTCCACAGTGAATGGGACCTTCAATTCTGCTTGTTCTCATATAGTCCACAGTCAGTGGATTTTGTCCCACCATCAATAGAATAATTCAATGTTATGAAACTATGATTATATTGGTAAGACACTTTAATAATTTTGAATAGATTTCTGTTTGTGAATGTGCCACAGTTGTCTGTATGCAACATTTGTACATATTTGGGTTATTTTTTTACTTGACAGGATTTCAATTAATTATGCTCAGCATATTATATGCAAACAATTGCAGCATATATGTGTATAATATTATACTATGTTATAAATATTATATACAAACACATTTATATACATATATATGTGTGAGAAAGAGACAGCAAGAGAGACCTTCCACAGCTTCACATTTTTATCTCATTGTTAATCACATAGTGATTAGATGTTTCTGTACCAGGTTGTTTTTTATTCATAATTTCTTTAATTGAAGACATCCTCAAGGGTAGATATCAGCATCTCAAACTGGTATATAGTTTGGTTTATCTTGATTAATACAGAAATTCTGCTACTTTTCGTGTATTCATGAAGTTGTTTATGATGTACCATTTTAACTCTGTCCACAGGAATTTGGAATTTATGTGTTTTCCTATTATGTGGTCATTCTTTATTTGTTAAGACCTAGGCCTTATTTGGGTGTATGTGTTATTGTTATGTTCTCCCTCCAATGATTTACCCCGGCTTTTTCATTCCATATAATAACTTATTTTTATTACAAAGTTATTATATTAACACAAATGTAAAAATTCAGGTCAATATGAAATGTAGACATAAAATCAATCCATGTAAGCACTTTGTTTTACCACCACGATCACAACAATGTTTAGAATTTATTCATATAGATATCAGACATTTCTGCTCATTACTTTTCCCTTATTTAATATTTTTTGCTTTTCCCAAAAGACTTGTCTTTCTTTCAGTGAATTTTGATCCATAATATTTCAGAGAAACCATTAGTAATCAAGGGCATTCATTGCTTTCTCTCTTTCTCAATTTTCACTGAAGCTGCAATTATGTAATTTTTAATTTTTAGCAAGATGATTTTCTTTTCATAGACTGCCTTATTTTCTCTGTGCTTCATTATAGGCAGAATTATGTTCCATCACAAGAGCAACAATAATTAATTCAAACTGTTTTCACTTTTTCAATGATGACTAGTGTGTGTCATCTCTTTCCACCTCCGTTTCTTTTTTATGTAGCATTCAGGTATTGAATAATCAATATTATCCAGGACCCAAATTGAAAGTTTTATCATCAAAATCAGCTGATATGTAAACCATTTTTAATTTTGAATCTGAATACATGTTGAGTGCTTTTACTTAAAATATTTAGGGGGCTGGAGAAATGGCTTAATGGCTAAGACGTTTGTCTGTAAAGCCTAAGGACTTGGGTGCAATTCCCCAGTACCCATGTAAAGCCAGATGCACAAACTGGAGCAGCCTTCTGGAGTTAGTTTGCAGTGGCTTAAGGAACCTGGTGTACCCATTCTCTTTCTATCTGCCTTCTCTCTCTTTCTTTCTCTCTCTCTGAAATAAGTAGATAAAATATTTTAAAAAATAAAAATATAATAATTAGGAAGACCAAATAAATGAGAATATTTTTACATATCTATGGCAAGAATAAAAGGTTAAGAAACAAGGACAGAATATATTTAATTTTTAAAATCCGAATACAGTGTTTGGGTTAATGGGTCAATGAATAGGAGTGCTTGCTACAAAGACATTTGGATCTGAGTTCATTCCCTAGCAGCTGCATAAAAACCTTCATGGCTACAAACGCCTGAAATCCCAGTAATGAGAGAGCATCGAGATGAGGATCACTGTATTTTCCTAGTTAGTCTGTTTCATCAAAAACAGTGTGCTCCTGAATCAGTAAAAACATTTCTTCAGATAAAGGTGGAAGGTCTAAAGAATAGGACACCTGAATGTCATCCTCTGCACTCCATTCATGTGTGAACTGGGCCCATACATCTGCACATACATACCAAGCACACACACACACACACACACACACACACACACACACACACACCCTCCAAAAATCAAGAATACCTATTTCTCTTGATACAAAATTATTTTACTCCAATCTCACTCTCCGATGGAGACTCTGTTTGTATCTTTCAGAATGCAGCTAGAGAGCTGTGGCGCATCCTACCCTACCAATGAACTGCAGGCCAAAAGCTGACATCCTGACAAGAGATGAGCCACACCAGACATACCATGGAGGATCCTTATGGAACCCCGCAGAGAATGATGAGATAAACAAGTGACCCAGGGCCACAGCCAATCAGCCAACAAAGGATAAACCAAGGAGACAGACACCAATGATTTTCCACTAAACCTAATCCAGAAGTACAGAGACCCCTAAGATCTCAACAATAAAACAGCCTTAATACTCACTCACCACGACTTAGGGAACTGAGCAGAAGAGGGGGCAGAAAGATGTGAGAGCCATGGTGGGGGAGACTATCCAGAGACATGCCCCCCCCCCCTCAGTAGCAACTCTCTAAGGCCAGCAGAACCCGGCTGTCTCCTAGGCTGGCCATGGTCCCGTGCCCCAAGGACTGATCCTGTCTACCCAAGGAGGAGGACATTCAGCTGATCAGGGTTGGGGAAGAAGGGCATTGGGGAAATGGGGATAACAACTTATTGTTTGCCCATTAAATAATGTAATGCATTATGGACAATTAAAAATTAATTAATTAATAATAAAACGAACAATATTGGGGCTGGAGAGATGACTCAGCAATTAAAACAACTTGCTTGCAAAAAAAAAAGAGGTCTTGGAAACAGGATATCCTTCTGAAAGGATGCTTTTGTAGTGTTGCTCTTTCTCAATGAAACACGTTCCCTTTAACAACATACCCAGTTCTATTTCCTGTCAATAAATTTTCCTCTTTGAAAACTCAAGACCATTTAAGCTTTCCACTGAGAACTTCATCACCTTGCTCAACCAAGGATACATGTTCCTCTTAAAAATCTTCTTACATATTGTTATGTTTCAAGTCAATGAAGTAGATTTTTGCAGTAAATATTGATTCTTCTATCTTTTCCATTTGGTAAATAACTTTGAGGTAATAACCTAGTTCACACTGTAATAATGCAACTAATTAGGCAACAGGACTTCCCTAGCGATGCATATATGTATACCAAAATGTAAAATAAAAAGCCCTTCTCTTGATTAGTTAACTTTTGTTTCTGTTTCCTACTTACCACTAGAGGAATTTTTTTTCTGAAACATTATTTTTATTTCTTTACATACATCTAAGGTTAAGGTACATGAACTCTTAATAATGAGTAAGTAAACATACAATGTCATGCTCCATTAAATGAAATTAATGTACCCAACTCTTTTATGGAATGTTAAAAATATACCTCCATGAGCACTTTTACTGAAAGAAATGTGATTTCTGATTAAAAGAGAAAAAAATAAAGAGACAAAGGCATGTTTAATAATTAAATGTAAATTACTTTATTGCATGGATCTGAAAATCATTCTTAAAACTAATCACTGTTATTTATTGTTCATTGAATATATCCTCCCTTTTGTATTGTCAAAATGCAATATGCTATTTTTATAGAGAACTAATACTGGAGATTTCCTGTAATCCCCAACTGGAGGAAAAACTATAATTAGACATATGTAAGTATGGTATTGAAGAACCTAGGCTTAGAGAGTTCAGGATTCTTGGATCTCAAGGGCTTTATGAATTCTAATTATGTTCCTATTATTCACTCTTTTTAAAGCACTATCCCTCCTGTCCTACACTTTTCTTCTTTTTTCCATTATTTTTACTCAGGTTCAAAAATCCTTATGAGAAACATAGTCAAAGGAACATAAATGAAAGTATGTAATCTGAAAATATTAACACAAGTGACTAAAAAATGCTGAGGCCAGAAAGTTCAAACTTAATGCTTCCCTGAATTTGTCACTGGGATAATATACCATGATTGTATTGTATTTAGTACATATCATGAACCAAGAAAACAAAAAGTTTGATAACAAGCTATCTGCTTTAAAAATAAAATTCTCATAAAAATAAGTCCATTTTATTATGGAGTTTGTTTTAAGACTTCCAACTAGGTCCCAGTTCTTAAAGATTACACCACCTCTCAATAGTATTCTGGATTGGGGAAAATGTCTTGAACACATGAGCTTTTGATTGACATTTATGATACAAGCCATAGCAGCAATGAAAAGAGACTCTTGACATTAGCTTTCTTTACTTGATGACAAGTCAGTCACACAAAGCTGAACTACATTATCATACTATTACCTAAGCAGGAAAAATGATAAAGTTCTGAGATGAGAATGCAGCTTTAGTGACTTGCTTTAAGATTCTGTGAATGTGAATGTAGGTAGGCCCTGTGCACATTTGGTTATTTTATGTTCTGTCGAACATATTTTCTTCCAGTAAATATGCTGATTATGAAACAGATAAGGCAGACAAAAGCAGCATTCTGGAGAGTTCCTTTTACCACCAATCTGGTTTGGAGAACTTCCATTATTGCAAAACTGTTTAAAAGAAGGAATATTTTTATATCTAGAATTCTGAAATGATACTCACACTTGAGAAATACTAAGCAAATAATAATTATAAAAATTTAATGCTGCTAATGAGAACTACAACATAACAAAATATGGTTATTATGTGTTGCCCTTTGAAAATCCACAAATAACTTATTGAGTTTACTGAGAAGTAATGTTTTTATAAAAGTTAATCTCTTGATGATATTGTTAAAGCCATTCTTCAGTGGATATCAAGATTTGAGAAGCTTCAAAATCTTTTTTGTTGTTGTTGTTGTTTTGAGAATATTGTGGATCACCATAAAAAGAATCAATGACTCTTTTTTGAAGACATTGATATTTTATTAGTTTCAATAGTACTTCAAATACTTGCACTCATATTTCTTATATTTAAAAGCATTTTGTAGGTCAAATATTTACAAATGCATTTGCACAGAATTATCTGATAATACATTTATCAAAACTCTTACCATATATTGTTCTTTGCATGAAATGATTCTTAAAAAAGAAGACTTGACAAAATACAATTTATATCCTTCTCCTTTAAGGATATTATGAACTGCTGTGAATTCTGTGAATCAAATTCACACTCTAAAAGGAGTATTCCACTATTGTGCAATGATAAATGCTCCATTCTACCATATGAGCCAGCTATGGCACTCCTGCATATTTAAACAAATGAATTCCAAATTAACATAGTACAGAGAGACTGGCACACCAATTGTAGCACATCAAAATAGTTAAATTACTGAACCAACCTACATGTTCAACAACACATGAAGGTATAAAGAAAATATATTTTACAATAGATTTTTCAGCAATAAAGAAGATCAAAGTTCAGCTAGAAAGATGGCACAGTGATAAAAGACTCTTTCTTATAAAGCACTACGGCCTGGGTTTAATTCCCTAATACCCGCATAAAGCCAAATGCCCAAAGTGGCATATAGTCTTACTTTCTGTTTCTGTTCTTTTCTCTCTCTTTCTCTTTTTCTTTCTCTCTTTAGATCAAATAAATAAATAGATAAATATAAATGTATATATATATATACATATATATCAAAACAGAAGATCAAAGTTATATAATTTTTAAATGTATTTAAATAGTGATAATAGTATTATGCAAATTAAGCCAGCCTTAGAATCAGTATCATATATTTTCTCACATGTGTGGCTCTGAGGTTTTATAAACAGACGCACAATCATGTGGTGAAGGAAGAATAAAACTATGGGAACAAAAGTAGAAGGAGAAAGAGTGGAAAAGAGAGAAATACAGTGAGAATTATGCTCAAAATTTAAAAATTCTTGTATGAAAATATGCCTAGGAAGCACGGCAACATATATAATGAAAATTAGAAAAAAATTCTTTTAAAAGGAATGTTCTCTTCATTACTGCTAGAATTAAGTAAGTGATGCTTACAAGTTTCATATTGTACTTCTCTGTAATGGCTGTTTCTTTAGATGTAAGAAATCCTAGAATTGCCCACACAGTAAGATAGAATGAATGCAAAATTATCTTCTTTGATTACAAAATGAAAATATTGATCAACTCTGATAAAGTTTGAAATGTAGCATCCCATGTTCACTGAAGATTTAATTCCTTATGCGAAAACAAATAATCTTACTCATATTATTACAAGTAAATTAGAAACCTTTGTACTTAATAGTTGGAAAAATTTTATGTATAACTAAGAGGAAATGTTTTGTTTGTACACCTATATACTGGCGGTCATGTACTGGATCTTGAATGAAAAAGAGGTGGTGTGTCTGTGTGTGTTTGTGTGTGTGTGTGTGTTTGTGCGTGTGTGTGTGTGTGTGCATGTTTCTGCATGCTGTGTGAGGGAAACACACATTTGTGCGTGGGTACATGTGCACAAGTGTCCATCTATGTAGAGGCCATGGATGTCAGTTATCTTCCTCAGTCACTCTCCTTATTTTTTGAGACATATTCTCAAAAACAACCGGTGAGTGTGGGGCAGCTGAACTCAATTTTTCATGGGTGATAGACATCCAGAATGAGGACCCATGCTTCCCAGTGTGGCTTTGTTGAAGGCTGGTGAAATCTTTCTATGATGGGGCCTGAGGGAGATTAGGTCACAAGGATCCCACCTCTGTGAATGGATCACTAAGGTCCCATTAGAGTGTCAAGAACAGAGGAGTTTCTCAAAATTTGGACAGTTTTAGGAAGTCTGGCCACATCTTCCCTTCCCTCTTCATGAGACTGGGTCCCTTTCTACAGCCTTATCATGCTGTGATATAGCCAGGAAGCTGTCACTGGTGTCCTGCTCCTTGGATCTTCTAGTCCCCAGACATGTAAAGCAGTCAAATTCTCTAGGAGTAGCAACACAGAACAGACCAAGTGAGGACCTTTGCTCACTTTTCTAATTAGGTCACATTTTCTAGTTTCTTAATCATCTCATAGTAATACTGTGATGTAAGAGAAAATTTGGAGACATGAAAATATGAAACAGTCACTTGCAGTTGAGGAAGAGGTGAACCATAATTTATTTTGGCACCAAATCTATGTGTTTAAATTTACTTCCCAAAGAACTCAATACTAATCCGAAATGAAAATAGCTGTGTTTATGTGGTGACTCTCAACTATATCATAATACCTAGAAATTATTAATTTCACTTCTATTCATAGTGTGCTAAATAATATTCATTTCCAAAGAAATATCCACCAGAATACTTATCTTACAGAAGAGATAGATTGCTGTGTTAATTTTGATGTTAGAGACTTGATAGCACATGAGAAATTATGCACTTGAACTATACCACAACACAATTAGGTTCAAGGTTTTAATTTGAAGTTGTGCAAGTAGATAATGAAGCACTTACTTCAAAAGAGATTGCAAGGGAGAGGATTCTCCTGCCGGTTCCTCAAATGTTTTATTCTGTCATCATTTTAGCTCACTGAGGAAGGTAATGACTTAGAAAACCATGAGGATTATTAGAAAAATCCTATATACATTTGACTTCAAGGAAGCACAAATATAAGTTATAAATATATAAACCTGTCCTCAGGTATGTAGGTTTTTTTAAATTTTTTTTTACTCTTTATAAAAGTTACCAACTTTAGTTTCCTGAGCATCTCCCTTGACTGCCTTTTCTGGAGTTGCTAGGAAGGCATCAGGCAGTCAGAACAAAGCAGCAGTGAATATTTGTGGCCATTGTTGATAATATTTCCAAATAAAAGGGAATGAGTGACAATGTTGTTTGGCTGTCATCAAACTGACACTTGCTTATGTGAGCCTATTTATTCTAAAAGTCTTACTTATGAATTTATTTTATTATTTTAATTCATAATACTTTATTATTGATTATTTGTAGTGCTGAGGATCAAACACACATGTTCATACATGCTACACAAGAGCTCCTCAACTGTCCACAAATTTGATATTTTTAAATTTTAAGACAAAGTGTCATTGAGCTACTCAAGCTAGTCTTCACCTCACTTTGCAGCTCAGGTTGGTCTTGAACATGAAATCTCCCTGCCTCAATTTTTCAATTAGCTTGGATAAGAGGAATGCACCAGCAGGCCCAGCTAGAAAGTCTCATTTTAACTTGAAACTTCTCTGATCCTGTCATAACTATTTGTAAAATTTTATCTAGATTTCAATACTAAATCCTAAACATGATTCCAAACCTGAAGATGCAAACTGTGATATACTCTCTTTTTATTCTTGTATTGATTAATTCTGTGTTACAGTCTGTATCCCATCGTGTTTACTGACTTGGTAAGTTTATGAAGTCATGTTCTCCAGCCAGGTTCATGAGTCCCAGGCACAACTTACATTTTTATTAACTTTTATTAAATTGAAATGTGTATGTATTATGGTTGAATTCTATTGCCAGATTGATCAGATTAAGAATCTAGTAAATACACTCTTGAGGTGGTCTGTGTGGGCAGGTTTCTAGGTAGGATTAATGGAGATAGGAAAACTTTTCCCGCAATAGGTTTCCCTACTGGTAGAGGGCTACATATAAAGAAGCTTCAGGAGATCACAGGGCCTTCTGCTCGGCTGTCTTTGTTACTTGCTGGGGTTTCTACCTATCTACTCTGATACTATTACCCTTCATGGACATTGAACCCTGACTTCTTTGATTTTCCAGTCTGGATTGAAGACCAGGGGCACTCCAGTAATCCTCCAGGCCTTTAGTTCCAGGTTGGAACTGTTGATGTATCCATCCTTGTGGACTGAGCAGTTACTGGTTTCTCATACTACTCAGTCTGCAGACAACCATTCTAGAGCTACCCAGCTTGTATTCTGTAAACTAAACTAACAAATTCCCTTGATAATGCATATTCATTCCTTCAGCTCCGTTTAGAGAGTCCTGCCTAATAACACACTGTTACAAAATTTATTTTCTGTAATTTTTTCCCCTTGAATGCTATCAGATGGGTACTGACCAAATGTGCTTAGAGTAGAAATCATTACACTATCAATTAGAGATGCACTATTTCTACAGAAGTGAAAAGAAACAATCCACATTTTCATTAATCTGCATATAGCATATGAGTTGCAGTGATTTTAAAGAGACTTAATTCAATGACCTAATCAAGAAAGGCTTTTAATTCTCATTAGCAATTGCTGAATCAGCATCGTTACTGATGAGCCCAGTGGGATTATTGTATTTGATTATGTCTTATATTTACACTTATAAGCACACAGAAAAAAATCATTTCTAATGTGCTAGTAAATCATACAATGTATTTATCCTGAGGATTTTCTTGTTATTCTTTAAAATAAACATCTTTTAGCTAGTATTTTAAATTTGAAATATAAGAATTACATTTTCAAAAATTATTAGTATTTATGACATGAATAAACATTTTGACATTGATAATTTCAAAAAATATTATTTAAGGAACAATACACAGGAGTTATGTACAAAAAATTTTAAAAATAAAATTTAAAGTGTTCTCATATCAAAAAAATCTCAATAATATTAGCAACTGGATAGGGTACACCAAGAAATTTTCATATTATGACCATTATATCAGCTCTGTCTGGTATATTTGATTCTAGATATTCTATCAGTGTAAACTATTAAATAAATCAATATTAGAGTGAATATGTTTTATTCTAAAAATGGGCATTGAAGATGCTCAAAATAATTCTTTTATTTCTAAGCCATTAGAATAGCAAGATCATTTAAGAATAAATTCAAAACTTTTATGCTAGTCATGTTCCTGTTACTGTAAAAATGCTAAAAATGAATCAACTTAACGAAAGGTTACTTAGATCTGCTTGGAAGGCCCAGCCTGACCTGAAATTCACTGTGTAATATCAGGCTGGCTTTGAATTCATAGCAATCCTCCATCCCCTGCCTCCAGAGTGCTGTGATTAAAGGCAATTTCCACCACACCCAGACCTTCCTACTGTTAAAAGCATTTGCCATTTGGGTTAATTTATTAATAATATTGATCTGAAAACTAATTGCTTAAATTACCCATGTACATGTATACATGTATTTTGTTATGATTCCAATGTTTGTTTCCCTAAAGGTTTTGATTTTGATATTTTAGTCATGGGCTTATTTGTCATTGTAACATCATTTCTCTTGAAGTGTGCTGTGGTAGTTTGGCTGTAAATGTGTCCCCCCTATAGACTAAGGTATTTTTGATTAAATTTGCAATTTAATCTGGTGGTCTTCTGGAGGGTATGTTATTGTATCACTGAGGGTGATCTTCAGTCAGTCAGTTAGAGGGTGTGTTCATAGCTGTTTGGAGCTCTGGCTGCTCAGGACTGCTGGCTGTTTGGTGATGTCTCTCTGCTATAGATCATGTGAGTAAGCCAGCTTATTCCAGAATCTATGGTGTTTCCCCTGGATTCTATAAACTTGAAATAAACCCTTTCCTCACATAAGCCATTTCTGGTCTGGTGTTTTTCAAGCATGGTGCAGGTAACTACAAAATGTGCTTCATAGTATTTTGCCCAATTAGTATTAGGTAATTTTCTACTTATATTATTTTGCTAAGTATACATTTTGTGTTGACTATTTTACTTAATAATGTTTTTTATCCCATGGGGTAGCTTGTATTTTTGTCACCTTAATACTTCTCAGTCTGACTCTAAAATTCATGCTTCAGAAACTTCAGATTGATAATTGGTTTTGGATACATTTAAGAACACAGGCAGGGTACATACACCATTTTAAACAATTTTGTTGAAATCCGAATTCTATCATGTTTATTTTTGCAACAAATATGACTGTCCATTCTGCCTTCAGTCTCTTCTATACATGGTACACTGCGCGTACTATATTTTGTGTAGTGTTTTGCTCAGGTTTCTCTTCAGATTGAATATATCTTTTGCCTTTTACTATATTTTGTGTAGTGTGTCCATTTCCCATTCTTGTGGAATTCACTTCCACTTATAAATGGTATAAATTTTAACCTATTATGTATGTCCTTTTAAATTTTTTTTGATGTTTTAAACTCTATATCTGCACATCATAGTACCTTTATCACCTACATCTGCGAGACAATTGTTCTTTGTAGTGCAACATTTAGTGTGTGCTTTCAATATTCTTGAAAAAACAGATTTGAATATCAATTGCAAATGTCCATGTAAACTCTAATAGGGAGGAGTTCTCTCCTTTTTTTTTTCTACCACCAGTAAATGTAACTACCACAAACCAGTGAATGTCTTAGCTTCCTGTGAGGCTGCTTTGAATTTTTTTCCAAGGCAGGATGTTCATCTGTACTTAGGTGAGCATCACAAGGCCTTTCTGTTAAGAATATGGCAAGAATTTATTTTCCCTACATACAGACACCATGGGAATTTAAACTGTCATTTCAAAGGGGCTACAATTGACTTTGCCTTTTAGCCATGCAACATGTTCCTTTAGAAGTTGAGAATATATGGGTGAAAGCCAGTTTGTATTGGAAAAACTTGAAGTCTTCAGTCACAGAGGGGCTAAACACATTTCTGAAAATGTCTGAACATCAGCTCTGTCACTCAAGGATGAATCCATCGTCCCCCTTGGGCTCTTGGCTATCACACTTTCTGCCCTTTGTCTTGAGGCTCTTTTTTGTTAGCTGGCTCAGGATTCTAAGAATCTTTCCTGTCATTTATTAATTCAGTGTCCTACCACCTTTAGATTTGAAAAGCAAATAAAGATATTTTTGATATAAATCATCTATTTCTTATGTGTTCTAATGCATTCATTTTATTTTCCTTACTCCCATATGACTGGTAAAAATGCTGGCATTTTTGTTTGTTTTGTTTTGTCTTTTTCCTCTGTGTGGGCCTAGCATTGAGTTCTTATATGTGCCCATTTATAAATGTGAGAAATTATAGGGCAATCAAATGGAGATGAGAGATTTTTTTTCTTTAGTGGAATTTTCATATAGTATTTACTAAAAAAACTAAATGATATTAATATCAAACCAAATTTTGTTGAAGATATATTGGCAAGCTATCATGTTAAAGCCCTGATAGAAATTTTATTCAATCCATCTTATAACACAGAAACTAAAACACATATATTGAGAAATAAATTCAAGGGTACAAGGCAAAATTACTAAGTAAGCCATAATTGAGAACAAGTTAAGGAATTATCGAAAACTGTAATCATGAGTTTCAGATTGATATTTTAACTACATGATATTTTAAGTATTATTTCTTTATTTAAACGCTTGCATGTATTCTGTGTTAGAATAAAAATTGTGCAAAGATAAAAAAAATTTCCTTTGTCTAATTAACCTCAAATATAGTATCAGGTGACATAGCAATTGTTCAAGCAGCAATGGCGTGGGACATTACAGGAGAAGGTTGGGCAGAGTTCCACTGGTTTTCTGGGCCGAGGCTCATCATTACCCTAGAAGAGTTCACAGGTCATCTGCAGTTTATTTATTTTTTTTAAAGAAAGGTCTGCACAAGGGTGTTCACAGAGATAGAAAAGCCAGGCATTTTTATTACTTGGAAAGTTTTGAGTAAATAAAAAAAAAGTTCTCTAAATGGGGGCAGTTACCCAAATCCTCGTTCTGTCACATGTCTGGCATTATCTGATAAGAAACCTCTGCATTAGATATCAGATAGTGTCCTACAAAGGCCATGGAGTAAAGGGTTGGTACAAACCTCTTGAACTATTGGGAAGTATAGGAGCTTTCAAGAGATGAGACTAGTGAGTATTTGGGTCTCTTGTTTCTTCCTCTTTTTCTCTGTTTTTCTTCTTGTCCAGAATGACACAAGTGGCTTATTACACTGTGTTGCCACCACGATATGCCACCTAAAACATAGGCCCAAAATGAAGACACCAAATAAACATTGACTGAGATCTCTGAAATGAAGAGCACGGGAATCCTTTCTTCCTTACCAATGAATTATCTCAGGAATTGTGTCACAGAAATAGAAAGCTGGCAAACATAAGAACAAAGTTTGCCACCAAATAAACTGGGGTCCAAGGTCAATGATAACATGCCACTTTCCTCATTTCCCTGAGGATATACACATTTACTTCATAACAAGAGCTTTCTCAGATAGTAACCATGAGGGAAAGAATCAAGAATCAACTCCTGATGATGAAATATATTCGCTGAATATCATAGACATCTGTGGAATGAAATCGTATTCAAAATAGCTCCATCTGTCATGTGATCACATTTATATCCGTGATTCTCTACAGTTTTTAGTACTGGCCCTGGTAGTACTCCCACGTTCCTCTAGGTCCAAGACCAACATCACATCATCACATATGTCCCCGAAACCCCCTTCTGTTTGTCCTAGATCTTCCCTGTGACCTCAGAACACAGAAATTGATTTGTAGACAATGCAATCGCAGGCAGCAAACTCCCAAATCTACATTATACATTTAATTATAATTATACATTTGATAGATATTACGAATATTTAACAATATGTGTTTCTTATTCTCTTCCATATAAGTGATAGATGCTTTTCAACTGTTCATCCAACTTTAAACAATATGTGACCATGGTGACCATGTGATAGTCACTTATTCTCAAAATACTCGAGTTTTGGTCCCCATCATGACTACATAATTGGATCTTGGTGTTTGTTTCTGGGTCCTTTGGTATGAAGTCCCCAAAACCATGTTGATATGATGGCATCATAAAGTGGTAAAACCTTCCCTATGCTTCTTGATACTGTGAGCTTGTAAAAGAAGAATGTGAAGCTTGGAGGGTGGTTAACTCATTACATTTCAAACCCAGAAAAGTTAGAGTTTATTAACACCAAAACATAATGCAACATAAAACTTTCTGAAATAAAGTCTTTCTCTTACACAAGATAATTATGTTTTTTTTTAAATTCAAGACTAAGTTTTTACCTCTCTAATTAATTGTGTCCTTTGTAAATATCCATGACACTCTCACCCCTGATACCTGGTGACTGAACAATTTGCATTTCAGTAAACATATCAGAGCTATAAAGTTTTAATAAAGTGATTGAAATTTATATCCCATTTATTCAAATACATTACCGTCTAAGTAGATAGATTGGATGAGGATGCACATGAATATCATTTGTAACCAAAATAGAAATTGAATGTAAATTTAAGATGAGAGTATTGAGTTTTAATTGCTATAAGAAATTGTTGAGAGAGGAAGTAAAATACTTTAAAGGAAAAAGAAGACATTCTCTATATGTTGCCACAGTTAACCTTTATAGTAACCCAAAGATGTAATTAATCCTATTATTGTTTTATTTATGCATAAACATAACTGAACAGAATTATGGACCATTTTACAAATTTCTAGTAACCTCACAAGTTTGAAATAGATATTACCAGTTAAGACTCATACTTTAAATTTTATACATAGGGATGCAGAGAACAC
>PVHP010016838.1:0-35270 GCA_004024765.1 Zapus hudsonius | reverse complement strand
ACAGAGGGAGACGATCTTCAGGCAGGAGGTGCACAGGAAGGAAAGGGTAGACTTCTGTCCAGGGACCCACATCAAGGGACAGTCAGAGTCCCCTTCACAGTGACACTCCATCTGAAGGACAGGAGAGGAGGTCAGCCTAACTGGAGGGTTGGATTGTTAGAGAGCTTGGGTGCAAGGGGAATCCATTGCACTTTAAATCCAGGGAGTGATTACAGGCGTTCCACCTTAAGAGGATTCTGCTGGGCAGGAGAAAGGATGGCAGAGCAGGCCAAGAATCTGTGAGAGCATTTGAGGGATCATTCCAGTTCACTGATGGCGGTGGGCAGGGAAGATGGATCAGCAGTTAAAGGCCCTTGCTTACAAAGCCTGGCAGCCCTGGTTCAATTCCTCAACAGGTACTTGAAGCACAATGTAAAGTGACTAATGCCTCTTCGATCCCAGATCTCTGGGAGCCAAGCCAAGAGATTCCAGAGCTCCCAGGATACTGCTTTGATGCTGTTTGGAAGTTAGTTTGCAGTGTCAAGAGCCCCTGTTTCAGAAGAGGGGGAGTACAGCCAGCTCTGTGCTGTCCTCTGACCTCCAAATGCACCCACGGAATATACACGCTTACCCACGCAGAATTTTTTAAAGCTGATGGTGGTCTAATTGAAGATGTTGTTAGGGAATGGTGGAGAGAAATGGGCAAACTGGGCATGTAGTTAGACATAGAGCCAATGGGACTTAGTGACGGAAAGAAAGTCAGAAAGACAGGAAAGGATGGAAGCCAAACCTTAGTCCTGCCCACCTGCTTCAGAGGGGAGTGTCGGGAGAAGCCTGCTTGTTTCCAGAGTAGCTCAGAAGCTGATCCATGTACTAAGATTCTCATATATGTGTGTGTGTGTGTGTGTGTGTGTGTGTGTGTAAAATTTTCTATTTATTTATTTGCCAGAAGAGAGATAGAGAAAATAGGCACACCAGTCACCAGCCACTGCAAACAAACTCCAGATGCATGTGCCACTTTGTACATCTGGCTTTACATGGGCACGGGGGAATCAAAGCTGGGTTTTGGTTTTGCAGACAAGTGTTTTAACTGCTGAGCCATCTCTTCAGCCCCAGACTAAGATTTTCAACATGTAGACTAAGTTCAAGCCAGTTTCATGGATGAAGCTCAACAAAACTTTTCGTTTTTGGAGAAGTTGTTAAATACTTAGTAAAGCCTTTCAAAGCATCATGCAATCCATGCCTTTCAGTTGTCTGGCAATCAAGTAGATGGGGGTAGTAGTGAGCCTTTATATCCCAGAATTTGAGGTTGAGGAAGGAGAGGAGAGAGGGGGGAGAAGAAGAAGAAGTAAGAGGAGGAGGAGGGTGGAGGAAGAAGGAAGGAAGGAAAGAAGGAAGGAAGGAAGGAAGAAAGGAAGGAGGGAGGGAGGGAGGGAGGGAAGAAAGGAAGAAAAGAATAAGGATGGACAGGTGACATATCAATTACTTTTCTTGTTGCCATGACAACTTAAAGAACTCGTTTTGGCTCACAGTTTGAAGGGATTTAGTCCATCATGGTGTGGAAGGCAGGGTGACAGGAATGTGACATGGCTGGTCACATTGTATCTGCTGTCAGGAAGCAGAGAGAGATGAACATAGGTGCTCAGGGTGCATTTGTGATTCCATCTAGGGTGCCCATGGATGGATGCTCACAGGTAGGGCCGGTCTTGTTTCCTTTGTCGGACTTCCCTAGAAACCTGCTCACAGATGTGTGCAGAGGTGTGTCTCCCAGCTGACTCTAAATCCAGTCACATTGGCAAGCACACGGACAGTCACATCCGCTGTGACAGTCACAGGCTACAAGGCGGCAGCTGAAGAACGGAGGTCATTGGGGTCTTTAGATTCTTAAAGTAAGAGGTCACATTTTGCCTCAGATCCTGATTTGGTTAAGTCTGGAAGTCTTGCTTCTCTCATTGTAAAATGGAACCAATCCCATGAACACTGAATAAGATGTTTGTGAAAAAGTTTTTAAACTGGGTTAAAACTGCAATTTAATGTTAGGTACTATTTTATTTAACAAAAAAAATTAATATCATAGGCCTCATTTGTGAATGTTACAAATAGGAAACCCACTCACTGATCCTATTACATGAAAATCCCTCATTTTACAGGCGTTAGTATGTATAAATTACCAATTTTAATGAAAATATATTCTCCTGAGCTTCTAAGAAGTAAGCCTGGATAATAAATCACATTATCTCTTTGCTAAAAATCATTAGTCCTGTGGCATACAAAAAAAATCACTGTAGCAGAATCACCTGGTACTCTTTAATAAAACGCTACTTAGCACCTTGTTCTAAGCCTGCAAGGGCAGAATCTTTCATATGGGATACGGAACTCAATATTACCAAATCCTTCCCAGGGAATGGTGAAGCTGTCAGTCGAGAGTCTACACCCAGAAAGCTAGTTTGTAGGTGAGAAACTGGAAATGCAAAGAGATAGAGACTAACTCAGAATCGTGAGATTAAACACTTTCTTTCCAGCCTAGACTGACATATCTTCCATTGTGTGTAAGTCTGCTTGCTATTACTACAGTCAAATAACCAAAGCTGTGTGAGTTATGAAGAGAAAAGGTTTATGTAGTTCATGATTTGGGAGACTCCTGGTTAAGACAAGATCAATGAGGGGGTCCTGTTGGTTGTCTTGTGAGGTTTTCATGGAAGATAGAATAGCAATGAGAGCTGCTGTGAAGAGATGATCTCTGGAGAACCAGAGAGTGGGAGGGGACAAGAGGAGTCGCCCCCTCCTAACAGTCCACCACTTGCCAGCATCACCACTGAGGACCCAAACTCCTAGCCTATGAGCCCTCGGAGGCTTGATCCAAACCACATCCCCCACTAGGACACGCGGCTCACCCACTGTGGAAGGGGACAGTTGTAAAAGCCATGGCAAGAGGTGGCAAGCACAGTAAGAGATACAGAGCCGAGTGTGGTAGCACCTGCCTCTAATCCCAGCACTCAGGAGGCAGAGGCAGGAGGATCACCATGAGTTCAAGACCACCCTGAGACTACATAGTGAATTCCAGGTCAGCTGGGCTAGAGAGAGACCTTGCCTGGGGGGAGGGAAGAGAGAGATGCATGTCTCTTACCTGAGACAAAAACGAGTATTCATGAAAGAAATGTCTGAAAGGAACCAGAACAGTTCAGATGATATATGTCAATGTGTCCAACCAAACAAGGACACAGGGGCTGTTAGCACACATGACATCAGCCTCTTCCATATGTTGATGACCGTTGTGAAATCCTCACGATATTTTGACCCACTTCAAGTCACATGGCATTGCAAATAATTTCTTCAAATGAACAAGGATAATTTGATGGTAACATGCACAACCCATAGGCACAAACCCAATTCAAAAAGAGACTTAGGACTTGATTCTGCATTTCTCCCCAAAATGCATACAAATGGCCAATTGTTACATGAGAAGAACATCTAATGTGACTATTCACTGGAAATATACAAATCAAACCCACATTAATGATCATTGCTGATACCATAACCACTTAGCTGTGTGTACTATTCGAGGTGTTTCAGCTGATAGATGATTACCATATGATCCTCGTCCACAAGAGCTTTATACCATGTTGCGGTCAGCTTTCTAGTTGCTGTGCAGAAAGAACCCAAACAAAAGCGGCTTGTGGAGGAATGGGTTTATTAGGCTTACGGACTCGAGGGGAGACTCCATTCTGGCAGGGAAAACGATGGCATGAGCAGAGGGGTGGACATCACCTCCACCACAGCACTGCAAACAGCGACAGGAAGGTGTGCCAAACACTGGCAAGGGGAAGCTGGCTTTTAACCCCCATAAGCCCACCCCCAACAACACAGCTCTAGTGAGGTTCTAATTCCCGAATTGCCATCAGCTGAGGATCCATCTATCAGAACACATTCAATTGTTTGTGGGGGACACCTGGATCAAACCATGACATACCAGTAGGAGAGACAGACAAGAAGACAATTTGTGGTAAAAGCACAATTTTATTTATTTATTTATTTTTATTTTGGGTGGGGTTCGAAGTAAAGTCAATGTGTGGAATTTGAAAGGAGTTTGAATTTCAGCTCAGCTGCTCAAACTTGGGTCAGTAACTTAACGTGAAATTAACCCTCTATTCAATGAAGATCACTTCAGTGCATCCTCAAGGTTGTTGAGGTGGTTTCAAAACTGATGACGTAAAATTCATAGCACAAGGAAATGTAGATCCCGTCATTGTGGGCACGAAAACAAGCTCAGAAACATGATGGATTTGGGTCATGAAAGCCTGTGAAGGAAGTGAGGCCAGAACTGAGTCTCCAAGGTGATATGCAGCTAAAGCAGAGAAGAGAAAAGCCTGGTGCACTGAACAGGTGACAAGGTGATCCAGTGATAAGGGGGGATGTCTAGAAGCCACGAGTGGTGCGGAACCTACCCATGAGGCTGGGAAGACAGACAGTGAGAGTGAAGGGTCTCTTCCAGGGCCAAGGAGCCCAGCTCCCCTTTGAGAAGAAGCTCTGACAGTTTGAAGACTTTTAAGCAGAGGCGTAAAATGGTCAGGCCAGGGTTTTTAAGTTGAGTTTCTTTATTTGGCATGTGTTGGGGTCATGTAGGCACAGAGGACCACTAGGTGAGGCCTCACCTTCCACCTCAGTTTGGGGCAGGGTTTCTCATTGTTATTCACCTCTCCTTGGGGAAGGGGCTTCTGGGAAATTCTCTTTTCTCTACTTTTGGTCTAGTCTTAGGAACACTGGGATTGCAGAAGCCTGCCACAGCTTCTGGCCTGTATGTGATAACTGGGGATTCGAACTTAGATCCTCAGAGTTGCATGGCAAGTGCTTTATCCATTAAACCATCTTCCCAGCCCCAGATCTGTGTTTTTAAACAATAGAGATAAACAATATAATTGAAAAGAATAAAAATAGCTACAAGCGGGTGGGGGCGTCTCTAAATGTGAGCGATGCCTGTGGACATGTTCTGAGCTAAATGGCTCTTAAAAGAATTTCTAGTGCTGATTTCAGACACTGCACAGATGTGAAAGCATCATTTTTTTTTCCTGACAGAATCTCATTTCTGTTCTAAATTCTTTATATCCGTTTTTTTGCCCTCATTTGTGTTTACAACACCTGTCAATTTAGTATAATCTGTGATTTTAATGTGTTTTCTTCTCTTCCAGATCATTATTAAATGTGCTAAATAAAACCAGACCATCTCTGCCTCTGGCATTTCCTCCCTGAACACTTCCAAGTCGTTCAATATGCCAATTGTTATTGGCATGATACCTCCACTGCTAGAAAGTTCTTCCTATACCCTGGTTCATACCTGTGAACAGATACCTGGACAGCGCTTTACCGAGGGGAGGTTCAGACCTTCTGATTTCCTCTGAGAGCTTTGCTCTTCCTGACTTATTCCACCACAGACACACACAGATGAGGCCCAGAGAACCTGGAAATCAAAGGGTTCTTGTCCACGCTACTCTTCCATAGAAATGTCCTAATAGGCTCATGGCTATAAAACCCGGCATTTGGGAGGCTGAGGTGGGAGGAGTGCCATGAGTTCAAGGCCAGCCTGGGTGACAGAGTGAGATGTAGATCAGCCTGGATTAGAGTGAGACCCTGACTCAAAATAAAGAGAGAGACAGAGAACTTGAGAGAAAGAAAAAATTTAAGTCCTAATATTGAGACCCAATTAATGTCTTCATTCTGCGTGTGTGTGTGTGTGTGTGTGTGTGTGTGTGTGTGTGTGTGTTGGGAAGAAAGGATCCTGAAACCACACACAATGTCAACACTCTTCACACAGAAACAATGTGTCTCCTGAGGTCCAGAGTCTGTGTGTGCATTCGTGTGAGCCTGGTTGCAAGTGCACACACACGTGCACTTATGCACAAGGTAGAGAAAGAGAGTATGTGTATGCCAGGGCCTTATGATCCTGCAAACAGACTCCAAACACAGGCACCACATTGTCCATCTGGCTTTATGTGGGTAGTGGGGACTCAAACCCAGGCCAGCAGGCTTTGCAAGCAAGTGACGTTAGCCACTGAGCCATCTCCCTAGCCAATGAGACTTTTTCACAGATGTCTTTCTCCAGCTTCCCCATCACTCCTGCCTCCAGTTCTACCTCTGGATCTCCAGTTCTCCACTGAGTCAATGCCAGAGCTCATCACACCTGGAAGAGCACCTGGAAGGAAAGGAGAGAAGCGATCACAATGGCAGGAAGCAGCTCTTCACTTGGACATTGTTAGATTTAAAAAATATATCCACCACGACTCAGGGAACTGAGCGGAAGAGAGGGCGGAAAGATTTTGAGAGCCGTGGTGGGGGAGACTGTCCAGAGGCATGGCACCCCTCAGTAACAACACACTTGGGCCAGGAGAACCTGGCTGAATACTAGGCTATCCATGGTCCCCTGCCACAAGGACTGATCCAGACGACCCACAGAAGAGGATATCCAGCTGATTGGGGATGGGGAGGGAGGGCATCGGGGAATTGGGGATAACAACTCACTGTTTGCCCACTAAATGATGTAACTCATTATAGACAATTAAAAAAATTATATATATATATATATATATATATATATATATATATTAGCAATAGCCACAAGCTCAGACTTTTGTAGCCTTTTTATCTTAATTATTGGACTTGGCATTTTCCACTCATTTTTATCAATGTGTATAATAGATTTTGATCCTTTTACCCCTTTCCATTCCCTGTGAACCCCTTCCTCTTCCCAACTGTCTCCCACCCACTTTCATGGGTTTTTTTTGGGGGGTGAGTTTAAACAGGGTTGCTTATAGGAGCACGTGTGAGGCTATTAACAGGAACATGGGCAACTTACCAGAGACTACATACCTGAAGAAAAGTCTCTCAGACTCAGAGCTCGTCAAAGTGCTAAGAAAAGTGACCGAGTGCTCAGCACTAAGTGAGACACTGCTATTACACCTCCGAGGCTTGGGGGCCATTACAGAAGAGGTGGTAGAAAGATGTAAGAGTCAGAGAACAGGGTTGGAGAGATGGCTCAGTGGATAAGGCACTTGCCTCTGGTGCCTAAGGCCCGGGGTTCAATTCCCCAGGACCCACATGGGCCAGACCCACAAGGTGGGGCCCTGGTGCATTCTCTCTCTCTCTCTCTCTCTCTCTCTCTCTCTCTCTCTCTCTCCCTCCCTCCCTCCCTCCCTCCCTCACTCTCTTTCTCATTGCTTCTCTGTAGGAAGTTTGGGCACTGCCAACTTCCAAGTGCTGGCTGAAGATCCCTTGTCCTGCACCATACTGGATTACCACAGAGAGAGGGGCTCTCAATCCAAGCTCACAGAAGTGGCGACATTGGTCGCAAGGCTGGCCTTGATTCTGTATGGCCACTGCTCTAAGCAATAGCAGACTTAGTGGGCAGACAGGAGGCAGGTTCTCTTCTGCACAACACTAGTGATTCAGTCTCACATGTCACAAGACACAGCCTTCCATCACCCTAAGCCAAGGGTCTCCCTTCAAGTCACTCATTGCGCGTGTCACTTGACAAGAGTCTTGGCGATGGAAACTGGCACTTCCCAAACATGGTGCCAGATACCCTGCTTTCTCAGAGGTCATCCATGTGAGAGAACCGCTCACCCTCCTTCTCAGGCAAAGCCCTCATGCGCAGATGGATTCGTGAAGACCCCACTTCTCCAAGCGCTTGCCTGGAAGGTGCAGCTTCGAGAATATAAACTGTGGAGGACAACTTCAGATCGGAGCACCATGTACAGCCGAAGTGATTCCAGAAGTGTCAGATCAAGACTGGTGGGGCTGGGAGATGGCTCAGGGGAAGTATTTGTCCCTTAAGCATAAGGACTTGAGGTAGAGTCCCATGCTCCCCTAAAATGCTGTGCACGGAGCTGGGCCTCTCCGGGCTAAGGAGGTGCAGAACGGGAAGTCCTTGGAGCTCAATGCTGGCTAAACTCGCCAAATCAGTGAGGTCTGGGTATGATGCCCACGACTCTGCCCTTCTCCAGCCTTTCATTGTATCACTCAGCAAGAGACAGGTCTAACTTGAGTCCACCTGCTAGATCCAGGATTTCGCGATCTGTCTATTTCATGTCGTTGTCATTGCCACAGTTTGGGTTCAATTTCTTTTCATCGTCTGTGCCTTCACATTGAACTGGGTGACGACAAGAGAAATAACACTGTTCCAGTTTATTTTATCAGGTGTGTGTGTGTGTGTGTGTGTGTGTGTGTGTGTGTGTAAGTGCATGTCACTGTGTGCACGTGGAGCTCAGAGGACAGGCCCTGTGGGAGGGAGCACTCTCTCCTCCTACCTTGTTTGAGACTTGCTCAAATGGCTCCTGCTGCTTTGCTGGGTATTCTGACTCTGCCTCTCATCGGGTTATAGACACACTCAGGCCACCTTGCATCCAGCCTTCTATGGGTGCTGGGCCCCTGTAAGCAGGCTTGTTGAGCAAGAACCTTCAACCACCCAGCCAGATCTCTGGCCCCAAATCACACTTCTCTAGGTGTTCAGTATTTAAAGGCCAATTTTCCTCAAATGATCTAGTTTTATATAAAGTCTAGTCCAAGTGTTCTACGCTGGGATCCATTTCACCCTGAACATGTTTATACTCGAGTGTAGCAGGCACTCATTTCCAGGGGCAACTCCACAGAACATCAGTCCACAGGACTCTGGGAAAGGGAGCAGGCACCACCACTCAGGTATGGGTGTCGGTCAGGTGGGTTATCCATTGACCAGTTCCCAATTTTCCAGCAGAGCCGCTTTCTTTCATGGCTTTTGGTAATTGCTTCTCATTTCCTGTTTTGCTTTTGAGTACTTGCTCTCCATCTGGGATGTGAACCACCATGAATTTCCAATTATGTCATTGATATGAAATACACCAGCCACACAAAGAACCTTTTCCTTTTCAGGAACAAACTTGGCCTCTCAGTGGTACCGAGAAGGTAGCAGAATTTGGATGTTCTGTCAATGTTTCTTTAAATGTTTTTCCACCTTATTCCTGTAACATAATGTAAAATATTCCCCATGGAGTTATCTCTGCAAACACACTTCAGTAGCCCTTTCTTAGGGTCACTGAAGCTAAATGAATAACAACAACTATTCCTCTGGTTCTTATTGCCCACAGTGACCCAACATTACCCTTGAAATGTGGAGAGAGCGGCACCCCAAGGCATAACCTTGGCTAGCTAGAGGCCTTCCATTTGGTCAGCATTCTCTCCTCTATTTTCAATCGCTGAAACTTTACAGCTACACAACAGAAAGCTGTATTGTTAAGGGTTATGCCGCTCTTTCCCTTTCCCGTTATAAGGAGTATATCTTCCTCTTCCTACCAGAGGGAAGGCAGAGAAAGTAAGAGATCATTAAATGGTATAAGTGATTTATTTTTATCATAGGCAGTGGGGATTATGGTACTTGACACAGACATTTAGCTCTATCAAAGCATGTTGGAAGAAAGCTAAACAGTAAAGTTTTTCTAGAAAAATCAGTTCTCCATCACCATGTAATAGTTTTGTGGATTTGTGGGTCCTAAATCCCCTGTAGTCCTTATAATACACTGTCCCCAGCACACTCAGAGAATACTATCTGAACAAGATTGACTATTACAAGGGGAAGAACAGGGAGTTTCTCATGTAATGTCACCAATGTTTTTGTTTGTTTGTTTGTTTACATTCTGAGAATCCTTCCCCAGACATTAGCAGAAAGGTGACCATATATTTATGACAGTTTTTTCATCTTGGTCCGAGGTTGGAACACAAGAATGAAATAGCTCTTTTTGTTCATTGTACCAAGAAATTCCCTTCTGGATCTATCAAGTGTGACTGTTCACCTAGCAAATAGCTTGGACATATCCAGGCATAAACACCATATGAATAAAACATGTGGCTGTTGTTGGATATAGTTATTTTTTTTTCTGAAGACAAGGTGTTCTGCTCTGCTCGACACTCCCTGCTGAAGTTCAGGAGAGCCTTTCTCCACCGTGACACTTTACATGATTAACTGAATAAAAATACTTTTAATGATCTCTTTTAACTCTGTTTATTGTGACAGGAAAAGCTTCATTAATTTGTAAAATTTTTATAACCATCATTGTAACTGAGTAGCTTTAGCTTGAATTCTGAACTGTTGGGTTTTTATTATTATTATTATTTCTTATTTTCTAATGTTCAAAACTTGGTTTCCATATTTCAACAAAGACCTTGCTTATCTATTTTCTTTTCTGTTAACTTTGAAAAGAAATCAATTCAAATAAAAACCGGGAAAAAAGGACCGTTCATCAGTCATGCCTCGATGTTTTACTGATAATCAAACGTTGCACAAAATAATCAATTCTGTCTGATCTCATTTGTTGTGCCTAAAGAAAACATAATCCTTGAAATAAAATTAATGCAGACCCCACGGTGAGGCAGAGTCTGAGGATGGTGCCTTGATTTGCACACAGACTGCAAAAGTAGAGAGACCGCTTCCCCATTAGAAGCAGACCCCCAGAGCTCAGCACAGTCATGGCTTTTTGTATGTGCCTGCATTCAACCCCATGCAGAGTCCTTAGTATCTCATTGCCCTGGGCACTGACCCAGCAGAGATTTCCCTATTCACCAACAACCTATAGCAATTTGCACTTATTGACACCATAGCAACTAATTGGTCTTCATGACCTGCAAACTTTCCGCAGGGTCCATTGAAACCACCATTCTTGAATGGGGGATGAGGGTGAAATACCTCACCACTGATCTACTTGCTCCCTAGCCCTACTGTAAACTTGTCAGGAATCTTCTCGCTTCCCACTTGGCCAGTGAGGTGGTCTCACAGTGGATTGAGTATCAATTGTCACCCATTGGCTCATGTGTTGACACATTTGGTCCCCAGTTGGTGGCACAATCTGGGAAGGATGTGGAACTTTAGGGGTTGGAACCTAGCTGGAGGAAGGGGATCCTTGGTGGCAGCCATAAGGTTTTTGATCTGGCCCTACTTCCTGTTCACCCTCATCTTCTTGACGGCCAGTGTGACTGACACCAGCTTCCAGCCTCCCTGCCAGGATGAAACTTCCCCCACAAAACTGTTAATTGAATCAAACCATTTTCTTTTCAGAAATTGTTTCCAGGCAGGTATTTATTCACAGCGATGAGAAGGTCATTGGTACACATCAGATGTATCCAATCTGAGGTTTGAACGACTCAAACATAATGTCATTTTGTGATCTCTACAAAAGGATGACTGACATAAAACATACCAACATATCTTCAGTTGTATTGAATGATTTCTGTAAATTAGACATAGAACTACCTGTGTGTGTGTGTGTGTGTGTGTGTGTGTTGAAATTTCTTTTGCACTTAATCCTTAGGATTCCAAATTGAATCAGGGAAGCAGGTTATGAATTAATTCAGGAACCAGCTCTGGTCTTGGTTCAAATCCTGATTTTTGTTTATCTGGTATGTGACCTTGAGCACATTACTCAGAATCTTTGTACCTCAGTTTTGGATCTCAAAAAGAAAAACAGAGGAATATAACACATGGTTGTTTTCATGTCTAATACTTTTAATAAATATCAGTTGGGACTATCATCGTTATCACTCTCTTTATCTTACAGTTGAAGAGTTGGAGCCAGATCCCAAGACTAGAATATGGATGATGCTATGTTAGCCATTCCTAAAAGTTAGATCGATATTATTGCTACAGGGTGATACTTTCAATTTAAAAATTTTAAAATGAAATGTGAATAATTAGCATATGACATACATGGTTGCATGGGCTGTGTGCTTTCAATGGAGATCAGATGAATGGATTAAATTAGACAAGCATGGTGGCATACGCCTTTAGTCTCTGTATTTTGGAGACTGAGTAAGGAGGATCACTGTGAGTTCAAGAACAGCCTGGGGATACAGAGTGAGTTCCAGATCAGCCTGGGCTAGAGTGTGATTATACCTCAAAAACATGCAACAACAGAATTAATTTAAATTAAATCATATTACATAATAATATGTAAGTGAATGTATAAGCAGAATACAAGGCAAATGATTGATTAAATGGCAAATTTATGGATGTCTCAGGAGGGGATACATCACTGTAAGATTCTCCCTCTCTAGTGCATTCTCACCTCAGAGAGTGTTCTGAACTCAGGCTTAGTATAATGATGGAATGAATCTCAGTTCTCTGTCTTTGTTCTCCGAGCTTAACTAATTAATGAAACTAAATTATCTATCTGTGATAGACCCTTATATTGTGCTCTACTGCCTTATATAGAGAGATGAGAGAATTATGCTCTTGAAGAAGGAATTAGTTTAGCTAGGAAAAAAAAGATTCACAGATATGAAAGAGGTTTGTCACTGGGTTTTATGGTAGTATTTCTGAATAGATACTCAGCATGTAAGTTCAGGGAGGAAAGAGCTAGCAAGGTCTGGACCAGCAGGAAGCACACCTTGGACATGATGAGAGGAAGTTATTCCAAGTCTGGGAAGTACTGAGCAGACCAGCAGAATCCATTGCAGATCCTGAGAACAGAGGGAATGTCAAGTCTCCTCTTGGAGTGCAGGGCTGAAGCAGGGGTGTTCTGTCTTAGTGGTTTGTGCTCTGTGAGAGGACTTCTTTCAAAGCTGAAAAGCTTTCTTCCGTCCATGCTGAAGAGACCCTGAAAAGGCCCTAGAGGGAGTAGACTAGGCTTTGCAGCCAAGCCCATTTTCCTTGGAGTTCTTATGGTGCACTTTGATTTGTATGATAGGCAACATTCCAAGATGGCACCCATCATGCATGCGCAGTGTGACAACCTCTCTCTGTCTTAGGATGTATGAGCAGGTCTCTGACCTTCTAGCTGGCCACCCAGCTAACCTCTGATGACAACCTGGTGAGACCCTGAAAACAGAACACCATTGAACCTTCTAGATTTTTCATTTGCAGAACTGTGAAGTGATAGATGCCTCTGTTTTACGTTTCTGCCTATGGGAATTCTTTTATGCAGCAGCAATAGAAAATTAATAAGCTGATGTTAGCCCAAACAAACGAAGGGCAGAGTCAAGCTAGCAACCAATCAGAGACACAGCTTGACTGCCCCACCTCCCCCTCTGCACCTAGCTGTAATTTATCTCGCATGCATATTTTCCCTGGTGATTTGCAAGAATGAATGTTTCTACCAAAAGCCAACAGCCTCCCTTCCTCAGTTCTCATTTTGAAGTTCTGTTCCATGAGTTTCTAGAATGGTAAATTATCTTGAAAAAAAATGGAACATTTGTATAGACAGGGGTAAAACTGAAGCTTTTGAAAAAACTTACTTTTTTCTCTCCTTTCTAACAAGTATGTTTGTTGTAGGAAATAAAAGGAGTCATACAAAATCAACGCATGAAAAATGATCACTTTTAATATTGTCCAACTCTACTGATCTTGACTATACGTACATAATCAAAACTTGATTTGGGGGCTGGCTCAGTGGTTATGGGCTTGTCTGCAGAGTCTAACAACCCTAGTTCAATTCTCCAGTGCCCACATAAAACCAGATGCACAGAGTGGTGCATATATCTGAGGTCCGTTTACCATGGTTGGAGACCCTGGCAGGCCCATTCTCTCTCTCTCACTCTGTGTGTGTGTGTGTGTGTGTGTGTGTGTGTGTGTGTGTGTGTGTCCTCTCTCTCTCTCTCTGCTTGCAAATAAATAATTTTAAAAAAAACGATATGGTATATACTTTTGAATCTGTGCTTTAAATTTATAGTATATCATGCAAGTTTTTCCAGGTTATTTATTGATTGTTGACAGCATCATTACCTGTTTTGTAATGTATCTGGAAAGGTGTTTTATCTACAGACATGATTCTATTCAGTGTGGAGAAGCCTGGGATTTGAAGGGACTGCAAATGTCCCTGACAAGTTTGATATTTTGGAAGTACTAAGCTAAGGGGCATCAGTTTTATTCTAAGCCCTGTCAGGTTCCCTCACTTTAGCCAGCATTCTGGGTGCTCCGACTAGAAGGCAGCATCTGGCTCTGAGGCAGAGCTGGGTCTGAGGAAGAACTCAACTTCTTCACTTCTCCAAACTTGAACCTGATTCTGAGGCTCCGTCCTGGGTTGGACTTTGAATAGGAAGGAACTACTTCCAGTGGCCGCTGGAATTAACAAGAGTGACTGGGACCTGCAGGTTTTGTGATGGTCATGCAGCTCCAGAGACAGCCCCCCACCCTTGAGTGGGAGGTGTCTATCTAGAGCTAAAACCTAGGTGCTAACACTGATTGGTCAGATATAAACCAATCAGTTGTCTCTCTGACTCACCTAGGGAAAACTTAAATTAACTTTCCTCAAAGAAAGCGCTCTCTTCCCCACATGGCAAGCTAGCAGAAGGACCTCTGAATCTCCAGACCTTAGAAAGGTAAGGACTACCCGACTCCAGCCATTAGCTGCGGTGGGGGAAGGCTCCAGATTTTTCCCCTCATGAACCTCTCCTTCTCATGATGGGAGCCCTCTGTTATCTTTTCTTCTGCTGCTTGTTTAGCTGAACAGCATAAATTCTGTTAAACTCTCTGACACGTGTTTTCCCCACACTTGTGGCTAGAAAACTCTGTAACTCCCCATGTTCCCTTAAATAATAAAGTCTCCCACTGTACCTTACTATCTTGTTGTCTATGATTTTAATTCTTTAACTTTGTAGACAAGAACTTGGGTACTCTTTAAATTTGGGGGCATATTGGAATTTTTGCTGGGCATTATCTAAATTCTAACCCCCAGATCACCCCATTACAGTTTCAGGGAGGACAAAGGCAGGAGTGACAAAAGTAAGAGAAGCCGACATTTCAGTGGATGAGGATTTTATGACAACATAAAAACATAGCATGAGAATAGCAGAGTTAAAATCATTTGTCCCTGGCTGGGGAGATGTCTCAGTGGTTAAAGCACTTGCTTGCAAAGCCTTTCAGCTTGAGTTCAATATCCCAGGACTCATGTCAAGTTAGATGCAGCCAGAGGCCCTGGCAGATCTATATATGTGCTCTTTCTTGCTCTCTCTCTTTCTCTCTCTCTCTCTCTCTCTCTCTCTCTCTCTCTCGCTCGCTCTTGCAAATAAATGAAAATTAAAAGAAAAGGTTCATTTTTTTCTCAAATAAATTACATCCTTCATTTCCTAAATTGTAAAAATCCAAGATTAGTAAGACCAGTGACAGAAACAGTGAATATGAAGACATTGTGATGCAGTTTTGGTTGTGATATGAGGTTCTTCCTGAGGCTTGAATTGTGTTAATTAAACATATGTTAAAGTCCTGTATTGTTTACTTTTACAGAGCATTGACCATATATATATTCATTCCTGACAGAAACAGCTGAAGGGAGCAAAGATTGGTTTTTAGCTCATGATTTCGGACAGAGGGAAGACTTGGCTGAGTGGCTTCATCCATAATGACAGGATGGTGACAGAACAGGAAGTGGAGGATGAGACCCAAACCAGGAGCCGAGTACAAGAACAACATTCCAAAATTCATCCCTAATGACCCACTGCTTCTGCTAGGCCTCACCTCCAGAAGGTTCCACAGATTCCAAAATGTCACCATCAGCATGGGAGTAAGCATTTAAGATAAGTATCCAGGGGACGTTGCAGATTCAAGCCACGGTGAGATCATACACAGGATCCAGAGAATCTGGCTATATGGTCTTTGGAGAAGTGATCAAGTTAAAACAAGGTCTTCTTTGAGTAGCATGGGCTCAACCCCAATGCCTTTCTAGGGAGGAGAATTATTGGGGACACAGATATCCCCTCAGGAAAGTAGACAGGGGCAAGAGACAACAGGGACTGAGGTTGGAGTGGCACACTTCTGTCAGAGAGCAAGCAAGATGGCGACCACACAGCTAAGAAAGGTTCTGAGGAACGCTTTCACAGAGACTAGACTGCACCAAGCCCATGGTCTCCTCCATCAGAACTTGGATTTCAGACTCCCAGCATCCAGATCTGTGAGGGGATAAATAGCCAGCTTGTAAGATTCATTTGGGCCTCTCTGGGAAACTACTATAGTAATAAAAGTTGTGACAACAAAGAAAGGGATGAGCGACAGTGATCACTCTGGTCAGAGATGAGCTGCACCAATTTGGGCGACTTTTGAAGAGAAGTTGGAGTTGAAGTATGTGTGGTGCAAGTCACTCAAGAAACAAGCTGACACAAAGTAAGGGTTGATGATGTCATCTTCACATTGACACAGGGTTGGAGTAAGGAAATACTGTGACACCAAACAGTCACTGGGTGGGGGCTGGGAATCAACTGAAAGAGATGCATGAAGTGCTTGCCACATAAGAGCACCCACATAGAAAGGTGGGTGCAATAGCACAGACTTAGAACCTTGGGAGGCAGAAAGAGGGGATCTCAGGGGCTTCCCGACCAGCCAATCTAGCACAAACAATGAGCTCCCAGGTCAGTGAGAGACTCTGTCTCAAAAAATACGGTGGAAAATAACTATGGAAGCACCCAGTGCTGGCCTCTGAGCTCCATGCACATGCGCACTTCACAAGGGTGGGTGGGGGTCACAGCATCTTGTGGAGGTCAGAAGACAGCCTTAGGTATGGGTGCTTGCTCTCACCTGGATGGAGTCAGGATCCCATGCTGACCATTGAAGTCACCAGGCTTGCTGGCCTTCGGGCTTCCAGGGATTCTCTTGTCTCCACCTCTCCTCTTGCTATAAGAATGCTTGCATAGCAGATACTGCTTCAGTGGCTTCTGGGGACACTTGTATCTCTGGCTTCTCGTGGCTTCTGGGGTCCTCATACATTCATGGCAAGCAATGACATCTCCCGAGGCCTTCTCGTCCCTAGTTTCAAAAATAAACTTTGGCTATAAAATATTTTAACACTTAAGAAAAGGGAAATAGCACCCAGGGTAATCACGAGAATTCATATTTTTCTTCCTCAAGTGTCTTTCCTCTTCGTGTTAATAATCTGAAGCCGGAGGATTGCTGTGAGTTCTAGGCCAGCCTGGATCTACAGAGTGACTTCTAGCTCCAGTTCAGCCTGGGTTAGAGGGAGACCCTCCCTCAGAGGGGGGAAGAAAAACAACCCCACAATCATGTTAAATCCTCTGTCCTTTCTGCCCCTTCAGTCATTTCTTCTAGTTTGAAAAGACTGGGCAGGCCTCCATGGTATTTCCTTAAGGAGAGAAGCCGCAGAGCAGCTAATCCATGTGGTGAGAAGAGCTGAGCCCTATTTCTTTAGGAAAAGGCAATGTGGAAGCTGTCTTACTCCTTCATAGGAACCGTTCCCAAGGGCTTCAACAGAGGATTGTCATTTCATCATTCTTTAAAAGAATATATCTTAATGTATTTATTTGCAAGCAGAAAGGGGAGAAAAGGAGGAAATGGGCACCCGGCTCTCCTTCTATTGCAAATGAACTCCAGACACATGCACCACTGTGTACATCTGGCTTTACATAGGAGCTGGGGAATCGAACCCCTGGGTCATCAGTCTTTGAAATCAAGGGCCTTTAACCACTGAGCCATCTCTCCCACCCCTCTTAACCTTATGGTTGCATTCCTCAGGACACTGTTACCTAGAATGTGGAAAAATACTAACCACCAACAACACTGAAGAGTTTGTACAAGCTAACTCAAATATCTTCTGGGCAGTAACCATCTGTATCCGTTCCTCTTCGCATTGCTGTGAACAACTGGCTGAGAGAAGTGACAGAAAGGAGGAAAGACTTGTTTGGCTCTGGGTTGGAAGAGGAGAGTCCATTATGGCTGGAACAGCACAGTGGCTGGGAAGGCAGAGCATACGGCTG
The DNA here is from genome assembly GCA_004024765.1 of Zapus hudsonius. NCBI lineage: Eukaryota > Metazoa > Chordata > Mammalia > Rodentia > Dipodidae > Zapus > Zapus hudsonius. The sequence continues at coordinate 17,579 of PVHP010016838.1, read as the reverse complement.
GCTTGCTTTATGTCTTGGTAGATCTTGAAGGAGAAAACTCGGGCCAAAAACAGAAGTGTGCGGCACCTTCAAGGCTCACCCCTTCTGCTAACTAGGTGACAGTCCCAAAGGCTCTACAACCTCCCAATCCAGCACCACCATCTGGGGGACCAAGTGTTCAAATACATGAGCCCGTCGGAGACATCTCACATTGAAACCATAGAACCATCTTTAGAGAAAATCGTATTTAAAGGAAAAATCATACTTGGCACAAGTTGAACAGTAGACTATATGTAGTTAAAGTCCTATATTTTAAAAAGCTGTCGGGGAGGAATTTTCATTCTTTCTTGTGCCTTTGAAGAGTGACTAGCCTGAAGCAATCTGGGCTATATTTCTCCTCCATGGTACAATCACAATCTGAAGTGACACACCCCAGGCATGATTGGAAATGGTCTCAGGCTGCAGCAACCTGAGACTCCCAGAGGTAGCAGTGAGTCCCAAAGCCAAGGTTGTATGACTCCGTGACTTCCACACCTTAACTGCCAACTCTGAAAGAGCAAGCAACACCAGATACCAAGTTATCATCGTTGAAGAGAGCTTGGCTTGCAGAGCCTCTACCCTTTCATAGCATCATGGAAGATCTGCAAAGAGTGCCACAGAGGACATTTTGCTGAGAAGATTCTGAGCTGGATATGGGAGTCGCCCTGTGGACTCCAGGCTACTCAACAGGTGCTTATGAAGGATGTTCTATTCCAGTCCTTTGACCACTGCCTCAGAGAAGGCATTTAATAAACATCTGCTGATATGTGAAGGAAAGCATTTGTACCTACGCTTTCCCAACAGCTACACCCTGTAATGAAACCTTCCTTACATGTCTGTGAACACCACAACTGTGAAGGGCAGGGTGGTGGGTCGGTGGGGGAGCTGAGTTCAAAATGAGGGGAGGGCCCAACTGCACTCTTGGTGTTTGGATTCTTTAATTCATTACAGTGATAGCACGCCAGATATACACCCCACTTCAAAGGTTTCTGTAGCGCCCTTGGTAATTTTCAGTAAATGTTAGCTATTACTATTATTACTGTTATTATTATTCTAGCAATGGATAATAGGTTCCGAAGGCATGAAAACTGAAAGCGTATTCCATAGCACATGTGATTATAGAAGCACATGACCATTACAAAAAAACACCTTAATGTTTATATCCAATTTATCCAACCAGTTTGGTGCCCATTAAGCTTGATGCCTTTTTCTTTTCCCATAATCTGCACTGTAGACGTTTTATAAATGGTTCCCTACACCAGAAAAGCTGTTCAGTATCAGCCCTTGAGTTCACTCAAGAGGGCCGGATTTCCACTGAGCCGAGTTTTCTGGGCATTGAAGTGGGCGCTCATTTAGTTTGGGCTGTAACTGGCTACCATGAATTATAATGATAACAGCGGGTTTGCCATGTTCTGAGGCGACGTTAAGCACTTCACTTCCGTCACTTAATGTCCTCTCCCCATAAGCCTATCCTAATATGCATTTATTACCATCGCTTTCCCCAAGAAGTCTCTGAAGCTACGAAAGGTTTAAATAACTTTTTCCCTCTCATGCATCTCTCTCGCTCTGAATAGAAGTAGAAGGTGGGGGAGTGAGGACGGAAGCACAGGTCCTTCTAATCACAGCTAAAATGATCCCTGGGATCGCTCAACTCTCACATGCTCCCAGGCTTAGTGCCCTTGACCTTGGACCAGAGCTGTGGGCAGATTGGGGACAACTGGGTGATGACAGTCACCATCAGGGGTTTGAATCTCTCACACTGACAGTGACACAATCACATGAATTGAAGTGCATCACAGCATTTTGGGGCGTCTTTGTTCATGTTTAAAATAATGTGGTACTTTAAGGACTTCTCTAACCGCTCAATATCATCATGACCTTAGTCTTGTGAGACTAGTGGAGATCCAGCCTGGTGAATGACATAGGTAGCAAATGACATTAACCATAAATGTGACTATATAATCAAAAGATTTGTTCTGATGGTAACCCCCAGATTAACATCGTGAAGAAGCAGCAGTTACCTTCGCATTGCTGGGGAAAATCACTCAACCAGAATAATAGCAGCATATGGGTGGAGAAAGGTTTTATCTCTCTCTCTCTCTCTCTCTCTCTCTCTCTCTCTCTCTCTCTCTCTCTCTCTCTAGCTTACAGTTTCACCATGGTGGGGACAGCATCACATGAGCAGGTTGCTGGCTTGAATCATCACATACCAACAGGGAGGTCACAGAGAGTGGGCTATCTGGCACTGGCAAGGGGGACTTAATTATGAAATCCCAAGACCTTCTCCCAGTGACACACCTCCTCCAGCAAGGCTCCACCTCCCAAAGGCTCCATCAGCTGGGCATTAAGTGTGAGGCTGACTCACAACTGCCTCTATCTGTGACCTCCTAAACGTTTGCCTGTTCTCCTCCCAATAGCTGTGTTAAAGAATCAGTCAAGTGGGTGCGATGGTGCACAGTCATACACACAGCACTTCAGAGGCTTAAGCAGGGGGATCTAGAGTTCAAGGTCAGCCTCAGCTACACAGTGAGATCCTATCTCAAAAGTCATTATCATCATCACCCAGGTGTGGTGTGATGGCAATGCCTATAGAAGGGAGAGTCAAGATCAGGATTCAAGGTCATGCTCAGCTACATGAAAAGCGTAAGAACTTGAGGTCAACCTGGGCTACATGAGACCCTGTCTCAAACAAAAAAAAAGGAAAAAAAGAAATTAAAGCCTGAGGAGCTCAGATAGCTCAGTTGGTAAAGTGCTAGCTGTGTAAACAGGTGGACCTGTATCCAGTCACCAGGAACCACGTTTAAAAGCCCAGGTGTGTCGGTATGTACCTGCTCTTCCCAGCACGCTGGAGGGACAGACAGCCAGGGAGAGAGTGATGGAGGGAGAGACAGCCAGGTCGCTGACACTTGCTGACTAACCAGTCTAGGCTGCTTGCAGAGCTCCAGGCCAGTGAAAAACACAGTCTAAAAAAATGTGGATAGTGCCTGACATAAGAGGTTGGCCTCCAGCCTCCACACATATGCATACATTTGCGCACACAAACACACACACACACACACACACATGCACATTTCCTTACAGTTGTATGGCTGGCTAAAAGCATCCTCTTGAGAAAGGGTGACTGCTTTAATAACATTTTCTGTGTCGATGGAAGAGCAGTGAGCCAACTACTGTCTGTGTTCCATCTCAGTCCTGTGGATTGATATTTTTGTCCCATTTCACAGACAAGTAAATTGAGATCCATGGGCAAGTCCTGTACCCTCTATCTCCCCCATGGAATTAGCTTTAAGCCCAGGTGGGGTAAATAGAATTCCTCCTTTTTTCCCTGCATGCAGAGGCTTCAGACCTGGTCTTTCTAGGCTCTTCCCAGGCAGCATATTTAAGAAAAACAATATTCATTCACCTCCAGATTAAGTAAATGACATACATGTGTCATATAATCTCTTCGTTAAAAAACAGAGCACATTTTTAGAGTGAAAACTAGGCTGTGATACTTCACAAATATTTATGAAGTGTATTGTATTTCTTTACTTCTCTTAGGAAAAAAAAAAAACCAAAATCTAATGTGATTTATTTTTGATAAGGCTCTAGGATTATTTAAAAGCTCTTCCATTTAGAGGCTACTACCTGAATCACAGATTGTATATTATTCCCAAGTCTCATTAGAGTCTTCAAGGAGAAAGTCATCCTTATACCTAGCAGCTAAGAGAATATCTGTCAGGAGAATTTATAGTGCAAGAGTGACCATTAACTCCTACTTTTTAAAGCATATTTCTCTTAGAGACCTTGACAGTTTAGACACAGGGCAAAAGCTTCATTTATTGACTTCTAGTTGAAGAAGATAAAATGGAGATTTGAAAAAGAATTAGTAATAAAAATAAAGGTTGAATCACATTCCTTCAAGGAGGAAGGCGATACTGACATGCATATGCCAGTTCTAGAGAGTTTTCCTGAGTATGAAATCTCTCACACTGAATGCCTGAAGGGATTAGCCAAAACACTCTTATAACTTACAAAATCAGATCTGACACTATCTAAGGCAATATTTTCAAACTAACAGTTAAAACCCCAAAGCACATTGTTAAATCAATTTAGTGGGTCATGAGCGGCATTTTTCTCAAAGGGAAGGGAATATATTATTATCAAAAGAGAAAAGATTATAATAAAAGAGAATGGAACAGCCTGTACAACACAGTTAGGTAAAGTTAAGTTGTGTGTCAGAAATGCACGTCCCAAATCCGATGCTGTCTCCTTATTAAACCAATCAGACTAGTTCTTACAATGAAATAGCCAATAAAGAAACAGTTGCTGTTAAATGAAGGAATGTATTCACACATGTGTGTGTGTCACGTTCCTTAATCCTTTGAGTGATAATGTAAAATGTACTTCTTCCTCCAGTACAGGATAGTACTGGAGGAAGAAGAGAAGTAAAGAAGAGCATTGGCAAACTGTATTAAACCCACACATATGCATGCATGCGTATATGCATACGCATATACGTATGCATGCGTATATGCATATGCAAGTATAGAATACGGGATATACATCCCTGGAAAATGGCCAAAGTCAAAGCAAGTGGCAAGTGAGAGAATGTTGGTTGGAAAACATCCACCAGGAAAGACGTGAGTAAAAAGAAAGGAGTGGAGAAAAAGCCAGGTGTTGTTTTTAATAAATGAAGAATGATGCTAGTCCTGAAGTCTGCCTGGGGCTTTTGCAGGCTGCGCAGACAGGGCTGGGCTGGAGCACCAGCAAACCCGGGGAGGCAAGGCTGGGCTAAGCAGAGCACGTCCCTCTGTGGTCCCGGCTGGCGGCTGGGTGGCTGGGGCGCAGGAGCTTGCCTAGTCGGCTGGTACCAGGGCATGGGCCCGCTCCATGTTATAGCTCTGGAAGTGGGTCGCAGTGGGCACAGTGGCTCGGATAGCCGTGGGGGACCAGGGCAGCTGTGGAAGTATGTCCATGGGCCTGAAAACCCACAGAAGTGTTACAGCTCTTGGAAGCATGGCTTCCTGTGTGTTCAGCTCATCTCATCAGAGAGAATAACGGGCAGAGAGAGACGGGGAAAGGCATGGAAAATAATCCCGTTTATTGTAGGAGCCTCTTTGGTTAAGTAGACATAGAGGGGGGGGGGGAATGGGCAACAGGGATTGGCAGTAATCAGCAACCTGTGAATACCTGCTTTGCATGTAGACGTGAGCTTGGGCACATATCAGATGGTGGGGGCAGAGGAACTGCCACCTTCCAGGCACAGCTGGGGTGAGAACCTGGCTTCATGTGGCTTGCTTTGGGGGTTGGGAGTCAGGGTTGACAGAGCTGGGAAACACCAACCTGGTTACTGGGGTTTTACCTGCTCAAACATTGTTAACCCTTTGTTCTCCGTGCCCTCATTTAGCAATACCAACAGCCAGGCAAGCCTGTGGTTTCAGAAATCACTTTCCAGCCTTCTCCCTGAGGGACCCACTCCAGGAGTCAGGGGTAATCTATCCAAAGGATGCACTTGAGCAAACCAGACTCTTTCCCAGCATGGTGGTTTGAAGGTCAAGGGTCCACCACAGGTTCTTGCATTTGAACTCAGGGTCTCCTGGCCTGGTTTGGAAAGAGGGGAGACCCTGCAGGAAGTGGAAGTTGTCTGCAGGCTTTGACCACCCCTCCTTCCTAGCCATGAAACTTCCTCTTGAAACTGTAAATGGAATTAAGAAAGCCTTCCCATCCTTAACATAACATTTTATTTCCATACCAACAGCAACCTCCATGGCTGTTGCTTCTGATTAGGAATTTTGTCCCAGCAATGAGGAAGTAACTGAAAACTATGCATTCATTTCAGCATTGCAGTAACCCTACCTCCCCGACATTAGAGTATGCAAATAAAAGCTCAATTGTCATTTCAAAAATGTAGGATTCATATGACAGAATACTGCAATTCACACCTTGAGTGACTTTCCTGTGTTTTTCAAGGCAGTTTCCATAGATTCTTAGCTCTTCACAATGAACTCAGCATTGGCAGACTCAGTGTTGGCATCTGAATTGAGGCATATATTGGGCTTGGTGAGCAGCCTCCAGGAACTTTAAATATGCAGACACTTTGCAACAATATGTAAAGCACTTTACAATGAAGTTCACAATCTGAAGAATAATTATATGAAGTGGCAAAAAAATCTTTAACCAATGTCTCTATTGGTATGGAAATAAAATGTTATGTTTCTGAGGAAGAGAATTTACCAGAATCTTAGCAAAACTAACTAAGCAAAGCAATTTCTAATCTACTGCTGCTTTCTACTTGTTCTTCTAATTTTACAGGTCATTTTAAATATTTCAATGCTTAAAATACTAATCCACACCCCTCATACTAGTGTATGTGTGGCCCGTCATTATTGTTGAAGAAATGTGTAAAAATTCCATTTATTCCTATATATCTTTTTTATTACTATAGTTAGGAGTGGTGAATTTCTTTCTTTGTGTATATTTTCAAAAGTGTGTTAAGGTTTTCTAGCTGGTCATGTTAGGAGGATCACCATAAGTTTGAGGCAAGCCTGAGCTATCCTGGGCTATTGAGTGAGGCCAGCCTGGGCTAGACTGTGACACTGTCACAAAAAAAGAACTAAATAAATTAATATAGGGTGGGGGAGATTTCTCAGGGGTCAAGGACACTTGTTTGCAAACTTGATGATTCAGGTCTGATCCCCAGTACCCATATAGAGGTGCATGAGTCTGGAAATTTAGAGCTGCCTCTGTCTCTGCTCTGCTAAGTGTCCTCCCCTAGACTGAGGTCCAGTTACTGTCCATCCACACAGCCTCACTGCACCCACCCCCAGCTCTCGAATCATGCTCACTGGTGAGAAATCATAGTGGACTTTTGGATCTCAACTTCAACTCCGGACATGAGGGCAAATGCCCTGTCTCCTTAGGTCAGCGTGGAGCTTGAGATTCTTCACTTCTACCAGGTGGCCAGGCCAGGCCAGGGCTGCTCGTCTGTGGACTGGCCACCTATGAACAGTCAGGTTTCAGGTTTCGTACATCAAGTGCCCAATTGTTTGAACCTGGGAGTCGCTCAGTGAAGCCCTTTCCCAGGTATTCTAACTTGTTTGGTGAGAACCATAAACTGACCATGGAGAGTTCTAGATTCCCCTCAGTTGACTTTGATGTACAAAAAAGCATTTGAGGTGTATTGATTTCTGATAATGAGGTTCTTAGTTTTTCCACTTGGCCTGAGATCTAGTAATGATGGTCTCAGAATGATCTAGGAATTTGGGACTCTCTTTTGAGAGCAACAGAGACCTTTTCAGCTCTTGGTTGGGCTATAACCCAAGAGTTCGGGTGCCAGAAACGTCAATGATCACACAAAACTTCCCCTGCGTCAGTGGTCTCCGGATTTTTGTCTTTTGAATCCAAAGAATTGAAATCAACAGACCAGAGGATAAGGTTCAGAAAGATTTTATTAGATTATAGATAGAATGTAAGGGGCAAAAGGAAGGAAGGTGGGCTCTTACCCAAGGAGGTAAAAGGAGTTTTCCAGAAATGGGGCTGCCCACCCCCTTATAGGCACCTTTGATGTGAGTCCCTGGACGGGTGACTGTTCTGGTCAGTCCAGTTCTGATGTCAGATGTCTGGAGTCAGGTTTCTGGAAAAAGTTCAATCTTCCCAGAAATCTTAAGGCTCCAGGAAGGGCCTTCTGGAAAGTGGGTGGAAGGACTCTCCCAGGGGAAAGATATTAAAAAAAAAAGACCAGACTCTTCTGACATATCTGATCTATATTAAAGTGCAGTACAGGCTCCAACACATTCCTTCTTTTTACTTTCTGGGCCCTGTCACACCTAAACTGCCTCAGGAGTTTCTCTTTTACCTGGGTAACTTCTTCCTGCTAAAACTCCCTTGGGCCTAGAGAGGTGGCTCCATCAGGAAAGAGCAGGCACAAGGACCCAGGTGGGAGCAGGAGCCGGAGACAAGATGGCCCGGGATTCCATTCCCAGGCACCCATGTCAAACCAGATGCAGAAACTGGTGCATAGATCTAGAGCTCATTTGCATTTCTTGGCATCTTGTTCAATGCCCCCTCCATAAATAATCTGAGAATAGCAGCAAGTACCTATAACTCCAGCAATGACAAAGCAGAGACAGAGAGGGAGCTGCCTAAAGCTTGCTAGCCAGTTAGTCTAGTGGAATTGGTGAGTTCCATCCTCAGTAAGTGACCCTGTCTCAAACATGTAAGGGAGAGAACAATCAAGAAAGATACCTAAATATTTACCCCTGGCCTCTGCATTCACACACATATATACACAGGTGTACTCTCATGCACGTGTCAACCTGCGCACATGCAAGTATGCACACGTGCACAGCACACTCACACACACCACAAACGCCTCCAGATTCCACACTAGAGTTCTGCACTTGAATGGTAGACCTGTGCTTTTTTGAAAGACTTCCTTGATCCTCACTCTAAGGTCTGCTCCCTGGATCTCTCCATCCAAGCTCTGAACTTCTTGGTTGGGATTTTCTCTTCTGGTATGTTTCACCTGATCATCAAATATTTATTGTGTGGCATATAAATTTGAAAAGAATCCTTTATTCAGCTAACAGCTTTCCAAGCACCTCTCATGTGCCGGACAAAGTTCTAGAATCTGAGGATACAGCATTAAATTAAAAACACCAAGTAATGCCCCTAGCCTGGCCATGCTTACGAGCTAACAAGAGAGACAAATAGGCAAATAAATGTGCAAGCTGAGCTCAGACAATGATAAAAAATACATGAAGGAAACCATCAGGCACAGTAAAGGAGAGACTGACAGACTCTGGTAAGACTAGCAAGAGTCTCCTGCGCTGAAAACCCTTGGGTGAGAGCAGAATGAGAGTAGCGTAAGAGCCTCTCACATATCTAGGAGGAAGAAAATTCCAGAAAGAAGGGAAAATACCAATGCCAAAAGCTCTTTTATTGAGCTTGGAGTGGTTAAGGGAGAGCAAAGAGGCCCTTGTGGCGTGAGCCAGGAGGCCGAGAGAAGATGATCACAGGCTGGATTTTGTAAGGTACATCAGAACTAGCAAGGCCTTTTATTCTAAGGAAGACGGGGCATGTGTGGAAAGATTTGAGCAGAGGGCTTTAAAAGGAATAACTTGACTATTTTAGATTTCTTTTTCCATAGCAAAATCTATCTGACAATGTTTGCATAACCTTTTCAATGGCCTGCTTGCCTATGATGGATACACTGCCCAGGAGGTTTATAAACCCATACTGTTCTCTATGTGTCTCCAAACACTTAGTGACTAGACAAAGAACTTATCTTCAGTTCTATAGTCCCACTATGTAAAGAAAAACAGGTGGCTTTTCTATAGGATTGTAGAATTCTCATTTGCCTTTTTTATTGATATTTTTATTGTCCAAAATTAGATACATTGTATTAGCAAAGATTATGTTGGTATCCCCATTTCCCTCCTCCCTGTCCCCAATCCACTGGGGATCCTCCTCGGTGGGTCATTTGGCTTTTTAAATATAGATATGGTTGGGGGAATCTCTCCTTTAAATGGAACAGGCAGTTCATACAGCCCATTTGGAAACAGTGTAGTCAAATGGGGACCATTGCCTTTCTCAGCCAAATCTCCTTGTCTATCCAGTTGTTCTGGGTAAAACGGAATCTCCACCTTGGATTCTATTGTCGTCCTCATGACTGACCTCATGGTGTTGGCTCTCCCTCTGAGATAGTTCAAAGGTCACCCTGTTTCTCCATCTCCACAGCTCTGACCTTTATTGCTCCAACCATCTGCAAGGGGAAAAGAACCCAGAACTTAGTAGCAAACATTCACACTATAAAACACACTTCAACCTGAATGGATTCATCCTCAAAGGGCCTCCCTGAGCCCCTGATCCAAATGGAATTTGTCAATCACTCTATCCTCTTGCACCTTCTTCCCAGCATGCTTCAGTGCTGAAAGTTAGGAATAATTTGATGATATGGGCTGTCATGTTTCTTTCTTCCTCATTCATACGCAGTATCTATCCACAAACACAATTCTTAAAACACAAGTTTGTAAGAATTCCTTACAGGGACAAATTCTCTCTGCTCTGTGCTCTCACAATACTTAGTTTGAAGCAGGCAGTTACCACTCACAGTCTGACTGACTAAAGCATTGCTTCTGTCGGTGAGTTACATGAAATCTCCCAAGGCTGCTCAATATTCCATGAACCATAAAAAAATACAACATAAATTTGATCAGAACACAAGAGTGTTGGGGAAGATGTATGCCTGCATGGGTGCAGGAATGTATGTCTAGGAAAATCTTAAATCATTTACTTTTCCATAATTAAGATTTTTATTTTTCTATTTGGGCAAACAGCTGTCTTTTGGAATAACATGGGAGGTGCTCCTGGGCTTTCTTGATGAAGTCAGTTCTGACTGTCCCTTGCTTTAGGGGTATTTTGATGGGAAGTCTGAAGCCTTCCTCTGAGGTACCCATACTCTAATTGGAAAAAGGGAGGGAACTCCAAAGGGAATGGATAGCTACACAAGATGTCCCTAATTTTTTTTTCCTAAGCTTTCCCCTTGTTCCCGGGAGCTTTAAAGCCATTACCCAGACTTCCCTATTTCCTGGCCCAGTTTTCCCCAAACTCAGTTCTCCAGAACCATTAATTTATGTTCTCTTGAGATTAAAGGAAATCTATGCTCAAAAAAAGCTAGAAAACACAAATTAAACCTCCTTAGAGCCATTAATATGCTAATATGCATTTTTATTTATTTATTGCACATGTGTAGTATGTGTATATGTCCACCAGGGTCTCTCTTGCACCAACAAACAAATGTCAAATGTCAAAAAAAATTACACTCTACTTGAGTGACTAGGCAATTGAACCCAGGCTGGCAGGCTTTGCAAGCAAACACCTTTAACCACTGAGCCATTCCCCCAGGCCCTATGTGCAATTTCTTAAACCGAAGAGAGAGACCACATGTTGTCTCTCCTCAACTTTATCTAACCTCTCAATAACTTTTAGTTTTTTGAGGTCAAGTAGCCAAACTTCCCAGTGGCTGAACAGAAGAAGATTCAATTGACCATCCTGAGCACATTTCCAGTGCAGACTTTATGCCCAGTGCTTTTCATGAAAGCTGCATACCTGTGACATAAAGGTGCGATTATTTCCTTTAATTTCAACCACCAAAAGCCCTTAAAGGTAAGAATTATGATCTTCAATTCCTATTTTTGTTTATTGATGGATCGTTGTTAAGGCCTGCCTTGAACTCCTGATGTCTCTAAAGTGCTCAGATGACAGGAGTGTGCCACCATGCTCAGCTTATAAAGTTCAATCTCTGAAGGAAATATCAAGAGGTCAGTAATCTGACCCAGTTTCCACACCTGGCCAATCAGAGAAAAGGACTCAGGACCCTTTTCTCTGCTGTGCACAGGGAAGGAACATCCGGTTCCGGTTATTCTAAGCAGCGGCTTCTACAGGGATCCCATTCAGAACAGGGAAGGGCAAAAAGAAGGGGAGAATATAATTCAATTTTTTAAAAAGATTTCTTACTCAGCTTAAAATTTGTACTTACTGCTTGCAAAAAATCTATCAATTTATTATATGCTATCAGAAATAACCATTTTAAACAAATTCATAGATTTGTGAATGTGTGTAGTATTCCAACTTAAAGACATTCTAGATTTTCAAACAACCCATGGTTCAAAACCGTGAACACTGAGGCTGGGGAGATGCCTCTGTGATTAAAGGCACTTGCTTGCAAAGCCTACCAGCCTGGGTTCAATTCCCTAGTACCCACAGAAAGCCAGGGCACAAAGTTGTGCATGTGTCTGGAGCAAGCCAAAGTCCATCTCTCTCTTTCTCTCTCTCTCTCTCTCTCTCTCTCTCTCTCTCTCTCTCTCTCTCTCTCTCTCTTTCTGTGCCCACAAATATATTAATTGAATACTTTTTTAAAAAATATGAAAATAACTTTTTTGGCAGAATTTGAGAAAGAAATCCTACACATTTCTGTAGTCATTTTGAACATAACTTAAGAGGAGACATGCAGAATGCCTAGTCACCTGGGAGTGTGCAGTTGGCTGGCCTGGAATAGCATTTTTCAAAAGGTGTCACATGTGTCTATTTACCAGCTGCACATTTGCTAGGTAAACAACTGGTTGAATCTCAGTTTTGCAACAAATATAGCTGTATAAAAATCTCATTTTTAAGCTTAAATAATCTTTCAAATCTTCACATGATCTCTTCTTACTATTTTATTTCAATATTTTTCATTTTCCCAGACAGATAAAACAGAGGGAAGCATAATTACAGTACTGAACATATGGAAAGTCCATTGAGAGATATTAACTAGGAAATAAATGTTTAATAAAAATAAAGGTTAAAAAAAGTTGTGCGGGCTGGAGAGACGGCTCAGTGGTTAAGGCATTTGCCTGCAAAGCCTAATGACTCCGATTCAATTCCCCAGTACCCACATAGAGCCAGATGCTCAAAGTGGTGCCTGCATCTGGAGTTTGTTTACAGCAGTTGGAGATCCTAGCAGGTCAGTCTGTGTCTCCTTTCTCTCTCTCTCTCTCTCTCTCTCTCTCTCTCTCTCTCTCTCTCTCTCTCTCATCCTCACTCTCCCTCCTTGAAAATTAATAAAATATTTTTTTAAAGTTTTGTGATACAGGGATGGAGAGATGGCTCAGTGGTTAAGGCAATTGCCTCCAGTGCCTAAGGCCCCGGGGTTCAATTCCCCAGTAGCCACATATGCAAGACCCACAAGGTGGTGGCCCTAGTGTGCTCTCTTTCTCTTTCTCTCTCTCTCTCTCTCTCTCTCTCTCTCTCTCTCTCTCTCTCATTCTCTCTCTCTGCTTGAAAATGAATAAAATATTTTTTTAAAGTTTTTAAAAAGTTTAGTGATACAAGAAGCAGACGGTGACTAATTGTATCATTTTTCTCATACCTAGAACCCAATTTTGCTGTAACAAAAATGCCTGTGAGAGGGGCTGGGGAGATGGCTCATTGGACACAGCATGGGAAGCTTGTTTGAATTCCCAGCGTCCACACAGAAGCCAGGAATGGTGACATACGCTGGATTGTCATTCTGGCTCTGGGGAGGTGGAGAGAGGAGAGTCTCCAGGACTTGCGGGCTAGCTTCTGAAGCTGCCTCCGTGAGTTCCAGACTCAGGGATAAGTCCTGTCTAAGAAAACTAAGGTAGAAAAGAGAAAGCGGAAGGCATCTGACATCAATCATCAATCTCTGGCCTCAACACAGACCCCCCCTCGCACACATGTGAACATGTACCTGCATACATGTGTGCCCACATGCAAGCACACATAGACCCACCAACACACCAATATTCAAACATAGAAATTAACAAATAAACTAATTGTAGTGATTTGATTCAGGCGTTCCCCATAAACTCAATGTATTCTGAATGCTCGATCCCCAACTGATGACAGTTTTGGAATCACACCATTGTTAGAAGTATGTTGTTGGGGGCGGGCTTATGGGGGTTATAAGCCAGCTTCCCCTTGCCAGTGTTTGGCACGCCTTCCTGCTGCTGTTTGCAGTGCTGTGGCGGAGGTGATGTCCACTCTCTTTTCATGCCATCATTTTCCTACCATCATGGAGCTTCCCCTCAAGTCTGGAAGCCAAATAAACCCTTTCTGCCACAAGCAGCTTTTGGTCCAGTTCTTTTCTGTGCAGCAATGAGAAGTTAACCAGATTGCTAATAAAATAAATATAACTGAACAATTTAAAGGAGACATTTATTTTGGCTCAGTTTTATGGGATTTCTGCCCACCATGACAGGAAAGGCAAGATGGTATGGCTCTATTTATTAGTGGTGGCAGGAGCTTGTGGCTGAATTCTTCACACAATGGACAACTAAGAAGCAGAGAGAATGGCAGGAGGAGTCATGGGTGTTACAGCCCTGAGAATCCGCCCCAGTCTGCTCAAAAGCAAGCAAAAAATAAATAAATAAAAAAGGCTATTCAAAAGCAAAATCCGTCACTGACATTTGGCAATCTGGGGCTGAAGAACCATAAGTTTGGGACCAGTCTGGGCTACCCAACAATATCCTGTCTCAGAAACCAATAAAATAATAAACAAACAACTAAAACAGAAGCAGTTAGGCCTCTTGCAAATCTCACATTCCATGACTTAAAATTGTCAGAATATTTATCTATTGCATATTGATATGTATACAGTATATTCGCATTTCTTTAAAACAACATAGTCCTAAATTCCCCTCCACTTATGACCACCACTCCCAAACACAGAGACCATTATCATCCACTCTAAATGTGCCTACCAAAAATTATTTTCTTTTTAAAAATATTTTATTTATTCATTTTCAAGCAGAGAGATACAGAATGAGAAAGAGAGAGACAGAGAGAAAGAGAGAGAGAGAGAGCACTCACCAGGGCCACCATCTTCTGCATGTGGCTTATGTGGGTACTGGGGAATTGAACCCCGGGACCTTAGGCACTGGAGGCAAGTGCCTTAACTGCTGAGCATCTCTCCAGCCCCCTACCAGAAATTATTTTAATAGTTTAATTTCATTTATGAGAGAGAGAGATGAGAGAGAGAGAGAGAGAATGGTTGTACCAGGGCAAACTCCAGATGTATGTACCCCTTTGTGCATCTGGCTTCACATGGGTACTTGGGGATTAAACTATGGTCAACAGGTTTTACAAACAAGCACTTTTGACCACTGAGCCACCTGCCCAGGCCCCTGCCAGAGTTTTTGTACTTACATGAGCATATATAAGTACCCAGTAGGGCTTAGTGAGAAGTGCCTTTCTCACAATCACTCTTCCTCCCTCCTCCTTTCTTTCCTTCCTCCCTCCCTTTCCATGCTAAGATATACATTGATTGCTCTTAATTTCTCAACTCCTGCTCATGTATTTGTACATGAATGTACTTATCCTGTGACGTCATTAGTCCTTTGCTGGCATTGGCTGCTTCCATCTGTACGTTTCCACCTCTAATGCACACTAAGGCACTGGGCAGCCTATGTGGACATGTGGATGTTCTTTTGGTGACATGAAGTTTGATTTAACATTACTGATTCATTCTTAGAGTCAGTGTGCCAAGTCATTCTTCCCATAAGTGAACAAGAGATCTATTACGAGAGGGTTAGAAACAGGACAACCACTGGAGCTCTCTGGTCTGATGGAAAAATGGCAACTCCTGGTGCAGTGAGAGGAAAGGGGGGAATAGAGGTAGAGGACCCCAAAATCGGACATTCTATTCTGATCTCTACACACATGGACACAGGCTGGGCACACACCCAAGTGTGTACACATGCACATACACATATACACACACATACACATGAACACACCATACTCACACATATAAACAAATAAACCAAAAAAATCCTCAAACCATATTTTTCTGTATCCATGTATATGGTAGTCTTTTCTTTGGGGGGTTTATTTTCAGACAGTCTCTCTTTAGCCCAGGCTGGCCTGGAACTCAGGGTAATCCTCCTACCTCAGCCTCCCTCCTGGGGTTTAAAGGCCTGGTTTATGGGAAACTTTTGACTCATCTGGTCTCTAAACCAATGGCCTGTGTGGATTTATCCTTGGTTATGGTATACTATTTGCTACAGTTTGTCTATGACACCCTTTCCTCGGGAAATAATCAGGAATCACTAGTGTGCGTTTAGGTCAATTAGTTACTATTCTTATGAATTTGCCTTATTTCTACTCACAGAATAATAGACTGTCAATAATGCAAAGGGAATATGAGGCCCTCTCCGCTCCAGAAATCACACTCTCAATAAGGGCCTCGTCATGTTCCACTAGGGACGACATGTGCGGAATGATATTCCCGTCATGCTGACGCTGATGGCATCTCTGATCATCTCCCTATCCCAGGGCAGGACAAAATTAAAATCCTAATTTGCACATGGAAAAAAAAAATTCTATCCATTCCTAAATGAATGCACTTATTGTTAAATAAATCAACCCATTAAATAACATTGTGAACCTGATAGACACACATTTATGCTCACAAAGATCTAGGATAAATTTTAATATTTCCAAGAGAACAACAAAAAAAAAGTAAAATAAAATTGAGGGTCATGCTTAAGAGAAACATAACGCCAGTCCCCACCCCCCAAAAAATCATATAAAAATCTTCCCAGTCTAAATATACTGCATCATTTTATAGTATACCAGTAGCACTCAATAATTGTATGGTTCTGCTGCACAATTTGCTCAATAATTGCATTTTATTTAAATTTATCTTCTGTTTGAATGCATAATTTGGAATTCTGTGTGTTTGTTTTACCTCATTTAAACATAGAGAGATCTAATCCATAATGATCAAGCTAATCATAACGAACACTAGTTCAAGGTTCCCTCCCCACAAGACAGTGGCATGATGAAGACCACATCCTGCAACTGGACGACTAAGTGGATGCCAGACTTCCTAAGTAGCTGGGACCTGCCATCCCGTGCCCTTTCCTAGGCTGGCACTGACTCACCCTCTGGGGAGATGTGATAACTGCACATGCTTATATCTACATGTGTGAAAGCCAACAGATCTTAGTCCTTCCGGGAGCACAGTCTGGCGTTGGGGTAAATGACACCACTGATCTACAATTCAGCTCTGATTTAACTTCTGCCTTTTTGTTTGTTTGCTTTCCTTTTCAGTTAGTCAAATAGAGGCAGAATATGAAGGCAGCCCAATGGGTCGGCTGATCTGATTGGAGCCCTTGAGAAGCTAGTCTTAGGGGATTTCTGCTGTTTCAATAGAAGCCCAAAGAAAAGGATTTCATAGCCAACATTTCTTGTGTCCTAGAGCCAGCAGGAAGATCAGGACTTCTAATTTAGAGAGTTTCTATCCACTATGATGGATGATGTAATTGGAGAGAATGAGTGCTTCAGTGACTCCCTTATCTTGTGGATCCAGAGGAGGAATCCCATTCCAACACAGTTCCAAGGCTGGTGCCTGCACTCAGGGTGAGTCCTGCCTGAGGCCACCACGTCCACCCCAGCTGCAGCTCCTCTGTGTTCAGTGCACTGTGCGTCTATCTTCTTCCAGAACACTGGGCACAGGAGCTTGCCCAGATGTGGTGGTTAATTACAGTTAGAATGGAATGCCACCAGGAAGGAATGCTCAGCTGGAAAGAAGGGATTGAAGAGTCAATGGGCTCCAAAGAGAGCCAAATTCCTGGGCCTGCTTGAAGCATGTGCTGGGAGGGGGACTTGGTGTAGCTTTCAGGATATGTGTGTTATATAGTGACATTTCTTACAGTCTCTGGCTTTGTGTTATCCAACCCTTTTAGTAATGGCTTGGATGGAAGAGGCATTCCAAAGAGTTCAAAGAAGATACTGAAAGTATTCATTTGAGCTGGGAATGAAGTTCAACTTAGAAGAGAGTTTGCCTAGCATGCACAAAGCCCCAGGTTCCATTGCCAGCATTGCACACACCTGTAATCTCAGCTTCAGGAGGTGGGGCAGGAGGATCATAAATTCCAGGTTAGCTTTAGCTACATGGTGGGTTTGAGGTCAACCTGGGTTACATAAGACCCTATCTTAAAAAGAAAAAGAGAAAGAAGAAAGAAAGGAAGGAAGAAAGAAAGAAAGGAAAAGAAAAAGAAAGAAAGAAAGAA
>PVHP010016837.1:0-35930 GCA_004024765.1 Zapus hudsonius | reverse complement strand
ATGCCTTTCAAAGTAATAGTAGTTTCAAGAATGGAACAGAATATAGTGAATGTAAATAAAGAAGTCATGACTGACAAATTAAGAAAATTTCTCCAACTTAATATGTAAAATATGATCAGGGCTCATATATATGTATGAAAAAGTCAAGATGAAACTATTCATTTGACAACTAATGTATATTAAAAGGAAATAGTGTTTTGTTGTTGGACACTGTGTACTCTGCTTACTGTTTGAATATGCCCTTACAAGTCCTTAGCTCCAGATGACCTCCACTGGTGCTGGGTGTCCCCACACACCCATTCCTAAGGAGCAGAGGGTATTTTTTAAGCTATTACACAAAAGATACTTTTGAAAATGAAAATTTCCTACCTAGTATTTTATATATTTCTTCTTAAATACTCGGCAAAATGAAAATGGGATAAGACTAGATTATTCTCTCTCCAAAGAGTATTAGAAAATGATACATTCTCATTCAAATTTTAAGTATCCAATTTCTAAGTTCTTTGAGAATAATTAATCTTGCATTTCATACTCCTAAAAGTGTCTTTATCAGCTGTATAATATCCACAATTTATTTCACTCTCTTCTCCTCCATGAATAAAGAATCTCCTACCTGGCATTATATTAATGATTTTTATTATGTAAATACCTTTAATGTTCTGCTATGTAATAACAACTCTCATCTTGCTCTGGAGCAAGATAATTATTGCAAGAGCCATTAAGAAGAAGTCATTCACAGTTATTTTAGAAACTCACTCCTATGTCGATTTTTCACTCTAAAAAGTCAGATTTTTTTATTTTATTAAGCAATATGTCAAAACAAATTTATTTTTGTTTATTCCAAAACAAATACAAAATTCAACAGGACAAATTACAAAATTAAGGAGATTTTGTTAATCACTATTACCTGAGACTGTTTCTGTGCTGCATATGAGTACACAGTGTGGCATCCATTGTGTTCCCCAGGGAATCACAGAAAACTTGTATCCTCATTTTACACAAGGGTCCAAACACCCACAGAGTTCCAATGAATTGCAAACAAGTCACCCAATTAGTCAGAGATTTAATGTAGTATAAGAACTATCAATTTGCTTTCTAGAATTCAGTCAAGGCTCATTGCCTGAGAAATAGATTCAGTTCTCCTGTCACTGTGTCCACCCTTAGCTAGTGAGTTATGCCATCTCAAGTCTGTTTTAAAGGGACTAAGTCAACAAGCAGGCAGAAGCCTGCAGTTAACAAATATGAACTCAATGATCTCATAATTTTAAAGTCCACAAAGCAAGTACTTTTGATTTAATGGTAATTGAATATAAAATTGATACAGAACTGTTTTGACATTTTCTTAGAGTTTGTATTTTATTCTGTGTCTTAAAACCACTTTTTGGAATAATGCAAAAATGTCTTTGAGTGGCTTTATCTAATGATTACAAAATCAACTTTTCTTACATTCTAAAATATAAGTATTTTTAAAAAAATAAGGAAATGTCTCAATATGTCTGCAAGTATGTCTTTTCCATTACAATACAGTTAACTTACAGATTAATCGATTACTCTATATGCTGTTATCATTGTTTTTTAAACAATGTTAACCTTATTTTTTATTTATTAATATGACACTGATTATGCATTTGAATATAGATAAATAGATAGATATATAGATTTTGCATTATGCAAGAATTTAAATTTTTTATATATTATATTTATATTTAAATATTATATATTTATTGTCCATAATGAGATACATTATTTAGTGGGCAAGTCTTTTTTAATTAAAAGGGCAAATAAATCTAGTCAACAGCTCAGAAACCTTACTAGTCGATAGACAAACTGATGGGTAATGGGAAACAGTCCTTGTCAAATCCACAGCTAATCTTACCTTCCTCTATAGTGTCTTAATAAAATATCTTTTATTGATGTGTAAGATCATTTTTAACTCAAGACATTAATTTAAGTAAATCAGTGTCATTTTGATTAGTAAAATGTGAAGTTAGAATAAAATTCAGTCAAGTAAATTTACTATATTATAAGTAACCAACAAAAATATGAGTCTAAATAATCATGATTCAAGTACCCATAAAAGAAAATAACAGCCGGGCATGGTAGCCCACACCTTTACTCTCCGCAATCAGGAGGCAGAGGTAGGAGAATTGCTGTGTATTTGAGGCCAGCCTGAGGCTACAGGGTCATTTCCAGATCAGCCAAAGCTAGAGAGATGCCCTTTCTCAAAAAATAAAGCAAAACAAAACCAAAAGACCCAAGAGAGGAGTGAGGTAGGAAATACAATTAAAATTGTAGTGGATGTTATAAAGGAGCCATTGGGATGTTTCAGATCTTACTGTCACATATTGTTAGTTAAAATAGTCATACTTATTAATAAATAATTTTGTTGGCAGTATCACATTTTATAAACAGAAATTCTCTCAACCTGTCCATATAAACTTCTACCTAACCTTTATCTATGGATTTCTCTGTTTTATTGCCTACCTGTTATTTGTTTCAAACTGAAAATGAGACTAGCAATACATCTAAAAAATTTATCAAGACAAACTTCACGTCATATATTCTTTTTTTTAATATTTTATTTATTCATTTTCAAGCAGAGCGAGAGAGAGAGAGAGAGAGAGAGAGAGAGAGAGAGAGAGAGAGAGAGAGAGAGAGAGCGCACCAGGGCCACCACCTTGTGGGTCTGGCTTATGTGGGTCCAGGGGAATTGAACCCGGGGCCTTAGGCACTAGAGGCAAGTGCCTTAACCGCTGAGCCATCTCTCCAGCCCCATATATTCTTAATATTTATAATTGCATAGTTCTTTTCCAAATCTTTAAACTATCATTTAATAAAATAACAGGAAAAGGCAAAGAAACAATGTCTGGCAGACAAAATAGGAACTCTATGAGCTGCACAATGTTGGGTGAGTGCATCCCCATGAACACAAATGAGGTACCCAGTAAGAGCCTCCTAGGGCTCCCCTGATCTTGTCTGATTGCTTTGAGAAAGATTTAAGGAAGCAGAACTTCAGTCTGTATTGGAGAAGCCAAGGCCCAGTTAGGTCTGGGCAGCGTGTCTAACCTGTTGTTTAGAATGGGGGGAGAACTGAGAAATTTGAAACTTCAGTAATTTAAGAAGATATAGTAACACAATTTCATCACTATTAGAGGTTGTATATTCTTATGATTTATACAAAGTATTGTCAGTGTTCAAAAGTGATCTAGAGTCTTGTTTGTCTCTATCATAGTTAGAGAAAAAGCCTGTGTGGTGGTGTGTTCTAGACTGGTTTAGATTCCTTCAGGCAGGACTGTGGGGTAGTCATGAGTCCAACCCAGTTCACAGTCCCAACGGAGTGTGATGCTGGCTATTGTCAGTTATAAGAGGCTGCTTTTCACTGATTTTTCTCGACTATTTAAACTTCTTTTATTTTGGAGGGGGAGGATTAAGCTTCTTATTTCACAGCCTTACTCTCTTGATAAAACATTAATTTGTGATTGACACTGAATGACTGATACAAAAACTATACATCCATGCTTCATAAGTCACTCACTGTAATGTTACTTATCTTCAAAGGCACAATTCAGTACCTTGCCTTTAAGGTGGAAAACATAATAATAAATCTGACCTGCTTTAATTCACCAAGTTTGTAGTAATCTATCATGGCAGCGAAAGAGAGAAAAATGATATTTAATGAATAATATGGGATTCATTCAGATGTCCATGTAATATGAGGGCTGTTTACTGTTAAGAAGTAAAAACAGCAGGCTTATTTTTTTGTCATGGCCTGTCTCTGTGACCACTGCTCTCTTTGTGGTACACTACATGAACCTGCTGCCTTTCAAAGGAGGAGGAAGATGGAGGTCAGAAGAAGAGGGCAGAGAAGGAAGGGAGGAGGAAGAACAGGATGGTTACATCATATAAAATGGCTTAGGCATTTTTCAAGAGCAAAAGCCACACCTAGAACCTGTTAATAAAGTCAGGTTTGGAGAGACTCTTGAGTGATTAAAAGCAGAAGTCTGTAATCTTCCAGTCAACATGAAATGAAGAGATTTTTTTCTACCACATGTATAGGATGCTAAAATTAATTTGAAGCATAACTACTCTAATTTCCTGGGAGGGTCAACAGGGTAAATTATACAGCTTGTATTGCAATTCTTGTCATACCTTATGAGTGAAATATGTACACTTTTAGGATGCTTCTTGTCTAATTTTAATGCAATTCACTGTAAATACAACATTGAATTCATTTGTATAAATGAATGTGTACAGTGGGATAAGCGGTCCGATACCACAAATGTACCAGGATCAATTTAGTTAATTTTTAAGAAGAATAATTCAGTTTTATTGATGGGAACTCTATTAAGAACAGAAGAAAATAAAGTATTCAGAGAATAATGAGTCACTCTGTGGTCAATCTTTTTGAATCATATTTCAAAGAAAATTAGAGCCAAACGTAACAGGATAAGCAATAAAAGAGTTTACTGTGTTGCAAAATTCCAGATGGTCTGAAGATCTTAAAAATAATATACCCTTGTATCTCAACACTGATCTCTTTATTTTGCGTTCATGTCAAATGTGGAAAAAGCTACTTACTGCTAAGTATTATGGGAAGCAACCATTACTCGACTGTGGCAATAGACATGGGGTCTAAAACACATCTTCTGTTAAAGGAGTTAAATTTTGAAATGACAATTCTGCTCTATGTCAGCACGTCTGAATTAAGGTTTGTAAAAGATGTTATTAGTCCATAAAATGCATACTCATTTCATTGTTCTTTTTAACCTAAGGAACCTGACTAATCATTTCCTAGATTAATTTACACCATCAACCTTCAAGTTGGGATAATTATCTCATTCTTCAATTTTGTGTAAGGGCAAATCAGACATCTCTAAAAGTCACGAGGAACTGACAATAAAGATGTCACAATAACATTTCTTTTTTTCAATGATATTACCTATAGTACATAGGAAAAAATGGAGGATCACCTTGTATAACTGTTTTTCAAGGATAGGCAGGGGATTATTATTAAGAATACGTTGGGATATGATTACATATAAGTTATTGTAACAATATGATGTGTTATAACTTATACTTCTTATTGACATAACAGGTTGAAAAAAAGTGATAGAGACATCATTTAACTTAACCTAAACAGAACTAGATGCCTTATTTCTTTCCAAACATAATTACTGTTTCAACAGGATTTTGCTTGACAGAAGTCAAATGAATTGTAGGTAAATTGCTTTTATTCTCATTTTAATAAAAATAGAAATGTCTCACGTAAGCAGGCCACCCAATCACAGCAGAAATTTGGACTTAGCTGATGCTTAGATAGAAAAACTGAATAATAATGGGCCTCTAGTGAAGCAATTTATGACATGTAAACTCTTACATCATTCTGACCACACACACATATTATCCAGTATCTATCTAAGGTACTTATCTACTTTTTCATATGCCAAAAGATTACTTTTTCTGCTATGAAAGCTAAAACTTGGCAAAATGTTCTCATAATACAGAAATAAGATTCGGAATCAGTTGCAACAAGACTAAATGCAAAAACATTTATGAATTGTCTTATTAGTTTCACTTTACTAGTTGGTAGACAACATGGAATCATAAAGCTGTGGCATATAAATATACAATCAAAATATTTATGTGCTTAACAAAATATGTCTTCTGCAGTATATATGTATTAAGTGAAAAATGACACAGTGATTATTAATAGGACAGAATCAAAGTTTTGGTGAATGATGAGAATTGAAAAATGACACAGTGATTATTAATAGGACAGAATCAAAGTTTTGGTGAATGATGAGATGTCTTGAAAATCTATGTCAGTTCTTCCAGATTAATATTCCACCTGTCACCCTTAACAGTTTATTCTGTGTCCTTTAAAAAAGTAGATTAGCATAAAAGAACGAATATTTTCCATGTGAAACTGGAAGAGAGATGTATTTGGCAGAATGTAACCATGTGCCATGAATGTCCTCAGAAAAGTTTGTAAACTTAAACCTTGTAGTCGTAATTACAACTTGCCTTCCTGTACAATCCTACCAGGCTGATAAATTTGTTCATCTCTATCAGCACCCTCCCTAAAGAACCTTACTTCCTTCTCCCAATAAGAAAGTAAGCTAGAATCAATCCCTAATCAGTTTGTTATTAACAAGAATCATAAACACATTCTACATTTTCTATTAATTCTGAGAAAATATCTCATTTTTTTTACTTTATAGCTTTATTGGGTTTCACCTTCTGCATGATTAAAATGTAAATTAACGGATCTTGGTATTTTCATGCCAATGTGCTTACAGGACAAGAATGATCTCTGAAAAATTTCATTGTTCCAAAACAATACAAAGACAAGTACCACTGAGCCTTTGTCCTCCAATTCTCTCACTCCTCCTAGCTCCTCGAACCACTAACCGATTGTATCCCTGTACCTTTGCCTGCCTTAGGAATTTCACATACATGGAATCATTCCATATGGGAATTTCTGTGACTACCTTCTTAGTCTCGCCTAGCATAATATTTTGAGATTCCCATCATGTTCTACAATGTGTCATTATTTTATTAATTTTAATCACTGAATAATTTTGTATTTCCTCCATCATATTTAAGTATCACTTATCAGTTGCTGGATTCTGGGCTGCATACAATTTGCAGAGGGCTATTCATTTTCCTATTCCCTACCACTGTCTGTCTCTACCTCTATATATCTATACATGCACCTATCTATCATATATCCATCTATTTGTTATCTATGTATTTTTGGTTGGAATTAATGACAATTCTATTTAGTTGTTTCCAGAGTTTACGTATACCAATAACAATTTTTAAAAGTAGGCAAAAATCTCTGAATATACATTTCTCCCACAAAATTATGCTCTTGAGCAGAACAAAGAATTCAGATCATTAGTCGCTCTCTTCATAATTTTTCTTTTAGCATAAGTTAATTTTGTTGATATAAATTTATTCATTTTCCTTGTCACTTATTTACTTTACCATTGTTAGTCATTTTAATATAAAGGCTGTGTGTGCTAATCTTAGAAAATATGAAAATACCAAGATCTGAAGGAAAAAAGAAAAAGAAAACTCAATTTACTATTTAAGACAACTTTTAATACTTGATTATTCCATTCCTTTTATTTTCCATTCATTATGCATATTATATATTGCTGAAATTACAACTTTATTATGTTACTTTTCAATCTACATTATATTCAAGTGCATTTATTGCACTCTGATTCTGACTGAGCTGGTTTTCTTCACTGTGCTCTCCAGCACCTCAAGGTTCAGAGTTTAACCATTTAGTCATAGTCATTTTGACTCTTTAAATATTTTCCATTGTTTTGTTAGTCACATTTTGTGGTTCATGGATTCCTTGGGGGGTCACTGTACACTAACACATTGGTTCATCCACATGGCTGGGTGGACGGAGTCTTGGGAAAGCGGTGATCCAATGATAGGAAAATCTCTCGGGAGACACTTGCATTGAAGAGCTCATTTATTATTTCACAGAAGGTGTTTTATTTAGGAAGGAAAAGGAGGGGCAGGGGCATAAGCGGCAAGGGGATTAGCAGGGGCAGAGAGGTCTATGGATGATTCATGAAAGGATTGGCAGGGGCCAGTAACCTGTCTATGCCTGGTTTACATAGATAAATTGGGGGGGATTTCTCAGACCCAAGTGGTTGGAGTTATGTGTCTTTAGGCATGTAAAGGATAGTGGTGGCTATTTTTATTGCCAAGTCTCGTTAGCTGAGGTATATGAGCTCCAGTGAACTCAGGCCTTGAAGTACCTGGGCTTATTAGGGTTTGTTGAGGCCTACCAGGGGCTAGAGTTTTTAGGTAAAAAGAGGTTACAAGCCCAAACTCCTGCTGGTGTCAGAATGAGAATGAGATTATGGGGTTTCACGACAGTCCCAACTTTCCTTTAACCCTATATTCTCAGAATGAGGATGGAAAAAAAAATTTTTAAAAATAAAAATAAAAAAAAAAGCTGGGTGTGGTGACGCACGCTTTTAATCCCAGCAGTTTGGAGGCAGAGGTAGGAGGATTGCCATGAGTTCAAGCCCACCCTGAGACTACATAGTGAATTCCAGGTCAACCTGGACTAGAGAGAGACCCTACCTCGAAAAACCAAAAAAAAAAAAAAAAAAAAAATGAGGATGAGATTATTGGGGTTTCAGGCCAGTCACAATTTTCCTTTAACCCTATGTTCTCAATGACACTCAGTAGGGTCCCACAATATCTCATCATGACTAGATGCAAAAACAAATAAAGTAAATGAGAAAGAGTTTGCCTGAGCTCAGGGTTTCAGAGGTTTCAGTCCTCTCAAATGTAGAGGTTGGCTGGCTTCATTGTTACCTGGCCCATGTTGAAGCAGTATATGTGGCCAGAAGAACTTCAGAAAGAAGGCTGATTAACATAGTGTAGTAGTCAGTTTACACTCTGCTGGGATGAATCTACAAACCAACACAATTCTGGAAGGTAAGGATTTATTGAAGGTACAGTTCCAGGGAAAGTTCCATAATGGCGAAAGAGCCTGGCTCCCCTCTTCACAGTCTAAGCAGAGAGGGAAAAACCATCACTAGCACTACACACAACAAACAGGGGCCAAGAGAAAGAAATTTCCTTCCCCTTTATATAGCCATAGAGCAGGTTCTTACAACTCTTCCCCAGACTTATTGACTGTAGGAGTCTCTAGATTTTCATTCCTGTACTGCTCTCCCAGCAAGCGAAGTTTGTTTCTAGCTGCCCTGAGTCTCCTTACAACCTGACCCCTACTGAGAGGATGCCTTCTTGTGAACATCCTCAGAGACCCACCCAAGATGACTAAAAAGGTAAAGTTGACAATAAACTTAACCATCACACATGGTATCCAGGGAACTGAGTAGAGAGAAGAAGGGCACTAGGGCCACAATATAACCTTCAAAGGCATGAACAACTTCCTCCAGCAAGGACTCATTTAGTGTTTAATGCCTCCCATTAATGCCATCACACTGTATATCAGTCAATTACCTAACCCACAAATAAGGAGGTCAAATGACTTCTCAGAAGCCCATCAGTTGGCACTCAAGACTTTTTTAACCAATTTTACCACTGGACCTTCAGCAACCAAGATTTTATGTGAGCGTTGGAGTTAACTTTGCCATTCCATTATTTACATATGTTAATTATTTATCTCCATAGAGTAATTATTGTGCAAAAACAGTTATAGATATGCTTAAAATAATTCTCAAATTAATTTTCAGTCAGTAATGGTATATCTGTTGTGTGGTGTGGTGATGAACTATAAGAATAAACTGAGCTGGAACTATAGAAATGAACTATGGGAAAGAACTAAGAATATTTCTTATGGATCTTATAAATATCTGTTGTGATATTATAGCTGTGAGATGTTAAATTCTTGTAACTTTCTCTAAAGTTAGTCTGAAAACTGTGTAATCCACCTGATTATAGAAATGTTAGTAGCTTTCTTCCACCTTGGGGACCTTTGGCCTGAACGGCACAGGTGACGAATATTGACAAGCAATGTTTAGAGATGCTGACTGATCTTAAGATATGCTCTAGGCTCCTTTCCTCAGAGGAATTCTTAACTCAGACAAAACACATGTGTTAAATGTGCTGCTCATACTGTTAAAGACAGTGAGGTCAGTAACTATGTTCCCACAATCTGTTGGTGGCAACAGGTGGGTTCAATGTGATTGTTTTTTGATCAGAATAGAAGCATGTTCAGGATCAGCAGAGTCCATCAGGTCAGACTCAGAAATCCCTTCCTTTAACAAATGTTTAGGATTATCCAAAGTTGAAGGTTCCTTATCCTTCACACATATACTTTTTCACACATTACTGATTTTCTGCTGTTCAATAAAAGTGTCAATGAGTACCTGAACGTGGAAGAAGTCACAGCTTTCCTAACGTCAGGGCAGTGGTGACTGCAATGCCCAGGTTCACAAAATGCTTAAACTAAGCTTCTCTTCCATTTCCTTTTTCCTCAGGCTGCTGCTAGAGGCATTTAGGTCCCTCCTGAGACAGGGGAATAAGGAGTTAGCTCTCTCACCTCCTAGGCTCAGCTCCTAGAAGCACTTTTTTCATTTCTGCATAAGAACATTCTAGAAGTTAGTCTTTCCTAAATCAGGGCTGTGTCCACAAGGGAAGCAGTGTAGTATATTAATAATGGTATTTCAGATATATATTACAATGGAAATAACTTTACCTTGCTTTGTCTTATCCTGCTGCAAGTGTAGTTGATGGAAGGTTTTTCACTGCACATGTCTAACAATTTTTTTTTAATTCTACAATAGTTCAGTTGCAAAATAATAATGACAGTGAATTAAATGAAGACATACTTACTCAGCAGAATATTTTATGATGACAGACTTACCTAGAGTTCTGAAATATGAGATCTACATCAAGAGATAAAATGACAGAAATGAAAGGCAAGATGCCCTAGATAATGTCTTGTCAAAAATCACTCCCTGAACTTGCCTCATTTAATTCCTTTTTAACCTAGTGACAAGAATGATGTATTACTTATTATTTTAAAAGATTCTTCAAGAAACTAAAAAAAAGTAATGAACAGCTCTTTTAACCCCGGAGCCAGAAATAATTAGGATTATCTGCACTATTTATTTCAAAAAGAATCAGACACTGTTCATGGTCTATTACTTCAGGTGTGATATTTGATAATCTGCACATACAAGTCATTGCAGGTTGCTCAACCTTAGAATTCCTCAAATGGACTTAGCCTTAACTGAACAGTCAAGTGTGTGTGCTACTTTTCAATTATCCACCTGTCTTGCAGCCACCTAAGTATGAATTGCTGAAAGATGAACAAATTGATGTCAAGTACCAAGGAGAAGGTTCAACTATTTCTTACTTATAAATATATTTCACTGAGAAAAAAACATGAACATTTTTAAACAATATGTATAGTTAATTATAAATAAATCTAGACCCATGTTTAATGTTTATTACTATTCTGTTATTTTAATTTGTGTAAAAATAATTTTGATTATGGAGATAGAAAGTTTAGTTTATTTCCCCATAGAAGTAACAAAAATAACACACACCAATTTTAAATATCAGAATGTACATACATATAAATCCACAATTCTATATTGCATCAATTCAAAAGAAATGCCCTAAAGTAATGTTTTATATATTTAGCCCATAAGAATCTTATTTAAATGCATTTGTTTTCTCTTAGTTTGCATGGTTCATCCATTTTCTCAATGTTAAAAAAAGAATGAGAAGATACCAAAGGAATTTTATCCTATACTTAGTCTATGTCATTATATTAATTGGCCTATTTTTTTAAATAAAATTCAGACAAAGAAAACTATGGTAAATTTCCAAATGCAGATTTATCAATAAAGTTTATGTACTACTTATCAACAAAGATTGTCAGAGAAAAATATATGATCAAGGAGAATTTTGGCTAGCATTTTATTCAATGTTCACTCTTTAACCACCCACCAAAAACAAAGGTGTGGGAGCCTAGCCAGAGGGTGACCTCCAGCTCAGTTCTATCTGGATGTTCCTGCAAGATGCTGGATATGACCATAAATTAATGCAGATTTAATGAGTATGGAATAATCAGGTTTCAAATTTGTAATCTCCTATACTATTTTGAATTGGGTAAGTTATTTGGTCTATGCTAAAGTGTCATCATTGTTTAAAAGGGAATTAAATATAATATTAAAATATGGCTATTAATTTCTAGGCAGATTGTGAGGATTAAGGTTAGAAATACATGTAAAACAAATTTCCTGCAGCTAAAGTTTTGACATGTTAGTCAGTATTAAATTATGCCTCATTTGAACTCACCATTTTTCTCATGAAAAAATATAAAAATTTATTGATGAAACTGACAGTATTTTTAAGAGGCAAGGTAGTGAGAAAAATGCATTAAGTAAATTAAAAAATATTTTAAAGGCTGTATATTCTCACATGTACTGCTACACTGGGCAATCGGGAGTCAGGTTTTCTAAGAAATAATGTTCCTTGATGGAATCACAATACACTGATCCTATTTAGAGGCAATGCAAGAAAGTTATAGTAGTGTTTGTATGATTTTATATTTAGTCCAGGAAGAGAATAAGAAGACAGAAACTGTGATACATTATATTTTAATAACAAAATCATCTACCCAGCAGAGGATTCTATGTAGTTAACAAGTCTGATGTATAAGTAAACATTAGTGCTGACATCCATTTTAAATTAACACCGCCTTAGTAAGTGTTTTTAGAGTAGAAGGAACTTGGAGATGAACCAATAGTTGTATTTTTATGGCATTAGGAAATAAACAGCATGACAAATGACACTGAGAATTCATTAAATTATAAGATATTAGGAGAAAATACCTATTATCTCTTTTATTGTTCTTTTACATCTTAAGATATGTTAAAATTCTATACACTCTGGGCAAAAACAAGAACAAATTAATTCATATGAACTGAAGATTTAAGGTGGCTATTTTATGTAGTTAAATCAAACTAAATCAATAAACAATTATTTTTATACAACTCCATCCTCCTTTGAAAAACACTATCAATCTTGAGTTAATTTTCTCATACATTGTTCTAACAAGTAAGAACATTATTGGTTTTTATATCCCAAATCCTATTTTTAAAATATGTATAAAAGACTGTAAAATATATTCTCTACAAATCAATATTAAGGAAACAGATTAAAGGCATATTTCATTTATAAACAAGTAAGCCTTACTATATTCCCTGGTAGATGGAAACAAATCTTCTACAGACATTATGAAAATTGGAAATTTTAGTAGTGTGCATTCTCGTGTCCACCACTCCTTCTAGTATATGTTTAATTACTAACTTCTATAACTTAAAATGGCATATTCCTTTTCAATGATCAAGTTTAAGGGACCAGTATCCTATAATCTGTTCTTGAATATTCACTGTATATACTTCATTACTGCCTTCCATTCATCTTTTTTTCATGACTCAACAGACTTTAGATCACAGTCTCTAAACTGATTACTTTTTTAGTTAGTTATTTAATTTCAGCTTTTTGAGGTAGGGTCTCACTGTAGCCCAGGCTGACCTTGAATTCACTATGTAGTCTCAGGTTGCCTTGAACTCATTGAGAACCTCCTACCTCTGCCTCCCCAATGCTGGGATTAAAGGCATGCAATAGGACACTCAGCCCAAACTGATTTTTAATTGAAATATTTATGTTGACTTATCTCATTGATGTGGCTTCATCTTCTTGACTTCCAGTTCTCTATTTCCTCACCAGTGAGGCAGCCATGGATGGTCGCACTACAGTGCAATTGTTAAGTTCCAGGTGCAAGAAGTTCATGATCTTCCTTCTGCTCCAGCATTCCCCACATGCATGGTAAACTTCTCACTCTCCACCCTCTCTGTTGTTTCTCAGTAGTTTCTCATAACCATGAAAAACTAGGATTGACTTTCTTTCAAAAATCAAAAATATTCGAGCTTCTGAACACACTGCCTACTGGGAGAGAACAGCTAACCATGAAAGGAGCACTTCTGCAATGGATATGGTCATACAAGTATTTTGACTATTAAGGGTATAAAATTTAAATGCTGAATTTTAAAAGGTAATGTCACAATAACCTAAATATATGAACTATTATTGCCCATCAAAATTCGTCTCCCCCCCCCTCCAGGAACCACATTCTAAAATACCTCTATTCCAAAAGAATATCTCATTGATGGTTTGACTAAGTCTTTACCTTAGAAAGCTCACTGAGGCTTCTTCCCCAAGGCAGCTTATTTCTGTTCTCTTGCCAGGGATTAGGGCTGGGCCACTGCTTATATTTTTCAATGTGGCATTTCAGTTATTTTTCCATGCTTTATCTGAATTAAAGATACAATATCTCAAATTTTGGGGGACAACCAATGTTGCATTATCAGTGAGATCAGCCCATCTCTACTTCATATTCACAATGAAGTTATGTATTCCAAAGAATCAAATTTTATGGAAGCAAATGTATAGTAAGAACTACCACATTTTCATGTTATGAAGTCATGTGTACTGAGATGTCCTCTCTGCCTGATTTTTAGATCATCAGTTATTTTGTGAATATTAGTTGCTATGATCCAAAG
Source organism: Zapus hudsonius (assembly GCA_004024765.1). Classification (NCBI taxonomy): domain Eukaryota; kingdom Metazoa; phylum Chordata; class Mammalia; order Rodentia; family Dipodidae; genus Zapus; species Zapus hudsonius. The sequence goes on along the minus strand of PVHP010016837.1, from coordinate 21,843 downwards.
AATAGTAATACTTATGAAAAATATCCTAAGGCATTAACTTTGGAAATGTGGCCTTTTAATGCCAACAGATTACATAAATTAATTTTTCAATACCAGAGAGTCTATAGTCTATAATCACTATGTTAATTTTACCTATAAAGATGATTGGGCCAACCCATTTTAAAATTATAATATATAACTTGATGTATAATATATATTTTAATTACACACAATATATAATATAATACATATTACTCTGACATTTTTGTTAGATTGCCCATTCTATAGTAAATTACCTTCCACCTATGATCCTACAAGTGGCAGTAATTTAATTTACTGGGTCAAAATTATATTTTTTCATCACAAAATAAATTGTATTATGGGCCTTTTTACAAGGGTTAAAAATAATAAACAAGTAGCTATTGGACTCCTTCATAAGTTTGTCTGTTCAGTGTTGCTCTCAGCACCTAAGTACTCCAAAAGCATTATTAAACTGGTCAAAATCTGTTCTTACTCTACGAAAGAATGGGATAACATTTTCATTCAGGAAGAAGCGCACCCTCATCTAATGCCATCTAGAACTCTATTGTATCCTTTAACTTGTTCAAGGTCATGAAGACTGGTACTACCTCAGGTTTCTGGTCTTCAGGCCCATCCCATAGCCTCTGGGCAGGAAAGGACAGAAAGTACAGTGTGTATCATGAGGGAAAATGTTCCAAAGAGGCTAAGATAATTGAACATTTTCTATTTATAATCTCCTTAACTTTGCCACTAAAAGCTACCTCCTCTAGCATGGAAACCCACTTATGTATTTGGCACTGACCCATATAAGTATTCCTGAAGCCTGGGAGTCCTTTAAAATATGATTTTGAACCAAAGAAATTAGCCTTGAGCTCCCCCCAGAGGTTAGACCATGTAAATGACATATACTTCTAAAAAAAGAATGCTTGAAAAAATAATTCTAGATGACAGGGTATTAGTTACTTCTCGGTTATAAATTTGTTCTGATTGCATGAGGATAATTTTGTAGAGTTTAATAAAATTAGCTATTTCATATAATTTTCATAAATAGAAATTATTGTTTATAGGCATCCAAAATTACACTCTGACCTACTTTTGGCCTTGTGGCTTAAATAAATTGCTTAATAATAATTCCTTCTAAAATTTGAGTTGTTTTTATTCCTTCATATTGTATTTCTTTGAATATCCATAAACATAACCAAATATTATTAGTATCAAAATAATAATTGCTACTTAGTCCTCCCTAAATTCACATTTTCTATTTTTCTAACCCAAACTCATATCTTATGGCTATAATAATATCAAGATATTTCCCTCAATTATAAGTATATTCTTAGAAACCTACAAATTCAGATAATTTATCTTCTCTAGGATGAGGTTTACCAAATGAGAAATGAGGCAAGATAATTATTAAGATTTTCTTTCATTTTACTGTCATTGGCAGTTAAATATGACAGTTACAGTGAGTACTTCAGAACAACCCATTCCCAAGACAACAGATTGACATGTGTAAATTGCTTAAAGATAACAAGGAGAAATTTCATGATCGTGTGTCTGAAAAAATATGAGAAAACTTCCACTGATAATGTCCTTGGGCCTGTTAGCCATGTACCACTGAAATGAGCCCCCAAACCAGGCACAGTTTGTGAGAGGAAGGGATTTATTGATGTTACAGATCCAGGGGAAGTTCCATAATGGTCTAAGAGCCTGGCTACCTTTCACAGGTGGAAGCAGAGAGAGAAAGAAGCTAACAGCAACTCCACATGTACACACCAGCAAAACAGGCAGGGGTGAGGAGGAACGGGAGGTGGGTGAAAGGGGTGAAGAGAGAGATTTCCTTCCTTTCCAGCTTCCTTACATTCTGCTTCCTACTGAGAGAGCTGCCCACTCTAAAGGAATGGCTCCCTCTGGAGAAGAAATCCCTCCTTTAGTTAATCCTTCCTGCAAGTGACCTCAGAGACCACCCAAGATTACTGTGGATTATTAAGCCGGTCAGTTTGACAACAGAATTTAACCAACACAGTATGGCACAATAAATGAATCAGTGGTACTGTCCCTGAATGGCACATGATTTGTATAACCTCTTTACTTATTCTTATTTTCTTATATTTATGTAAGAATGAGAGCCAGTAATGGCTAATAGTCATAGAAGAGAATGCAATGGGCAATCCTTTGTCATTCTTTTGCAGAGTTTTGGAATTTATTAATAATTAGGTTTTTTTTCTTTTCTTATGTTCTCCTGAATAAGCATAATGTATGAAAATAAGCCTTTTCTTACTGTATCATAGGACTATGGGAAGAAAGGAGGATTGGTGAGAAAGAGAATGTCAGAATTCTTGATAAAACATAACAAGAGAGGGAAAGAAGCTCTGGATCACTGAGATATAGTTACTAAAAAGGAATATTTAAATATTTAAAACAAGTCAATAGATTAATTCATCAAATACATATTAAGAATCTACTCTGGAAACTATTTAGGTACTGAGGTTTTATCATGGTTAAAAAATAAAACTCAGCATTCATTCAGACAAAAATCTTTGAAAGCAGAAATTAAAAATATATATTTCATATATTCAGATAGCTATGGCCTCTATAAAATAGATCTATCCATTAAAGAATCACAGTCATACCACGAAAAGCAAATAGGGATTTTGACATATAGCTGCATTGTGGGGACCAGTTTTCTTACCACTGGATGCCTACATGGAGCACAGCAGTTCATCAGAAGCACGGGGAACTTTGTACACCCTCTCCCCGTTCAGTTGGGTCTAGAGTAGAAAGAAGTTCTGGGATATGTGGTCCTGGTAGAAGTTTCATGTCATGCTGTAGAATGGATGCTGTACGGGTTGTGACACAGACACATCTGTGTCAAAGTTAAGCTTCTCCTCTGTGTAAACTCTCTACTTCAGCCTTGAGAGTGGCCCTTCCCCACAGTCTAGAAACTGCCATGACACGTTTTAACATGTGTATGTTGAACTGAAGGAAGGGGGAATCTGAAAGTGATGGAGAGTAACTGTGCTTCTGCTAATTTTGTGTTTTCCAGACTCAAAGCTATGCTCAATGGGCTTTTAAATACAGCATGACATGAAACTTCTGGTTACTTTCACTGTTTTTTTTTTTTTAACATTGTATATCCTTACAAAAGCACAGCTCATGTTTCATTGATTCTTTGTATTGTATTTTGGTTTCAATTTCATTAATTTCTGCCACAATCTTCATTATGTTTTCTGTTCATTGATTTTTGGTTTGGCTTGTTCTTCCTTTTTCATGACCTTAAGGTGTGTCATTGAGATATTTATTTGAAATCACTCTATTTTTTTTTAATTTAGGCATTTAAGACTATAAATGTCCTTCTTTGGACTGATTTCATTGTATCCCACAGATTTTGATATGTTATTTTTTCATTATCATTTTATTCTGTAATCTTTTAAATCCTTATCCAATGACCTATTTATCTTTCAGAATTGCATTGCTTAATATCCACAAGTTTGTGCACATTACATATTCTTTCTAGCTTTTGTTTGATTGTTTTGTCTCATTACAGATACATTCCAGGAATTATTTCAATATTCCTATTTTTGCTTGGCATCCTAATATATGGTCTATTTTAGAAAGAGTTCTATGTGCCACTGAAAAGAATATGTATTCTGCAAAATTTGTATGGAATGTTCTGTAGATGTCGGTTAGGTCCTATATGTTTCATCATATCATTTAATCCCAATGCTTCTCTGTTATTTATTTTATTTATTTATTTTGCCAAAATGGCCTGGCAAATGGCGAGAGTAGGGAATTGAAATCACCCACTGATATTATGCTTGAGTTAATCTGTGACTTTTGTTTTTTAATGAAATTGGGTGCATCCATGTTTGGTGCATATATGATTAGAATTTTAATGTCCTCTTGTTTGATTGTTCCTTTAATCAGTATAAAGTGACCTTCTTTATCTCTTCTGACTAATATTGCTTTGAAGTCATCCTGCTACTTTCCTTGGTCACTTTGATTAAAATATAAATTTCCATCCTTTCACTCTAACATAGTGTCTGTCTTTTATGGACAGGTAATTTTTTCAAGACAACATAGAGTAAGAGCCTGTTTTTTATCCATTTTGTTTTGTCTGTGCCTTTTGATTAGAACATTGCGAGCACTGATATTCAGAATTAATTGAAAGGTGTGTATTTATTCCTCCCATTTTTATTGATTTTGTAATACTTACTGTTTTTCTATTTCTCTCTTACATTAGCCATTACTCAAGCATGGTTTACTTTTTCCTGTAGTTTCATGTAAGTGTTTTTCTTTCTCTTTAGTCTATTAGATTCCTTCAAGTATTTTCTGTAGAGCTGGATTAGTGGTCTAGTATTACTTCTGCCTTTTTATTAAGTGTAAGTTCTACAATCATAAGAGGCAGCTTTGCTGTATATAGAAATGTGATTTTGAAGTTGTTGTCTTTCAGAACCTGAAAAACATTATTCTAAGCTCTTCTGGCCTTTAATGCTTTTATTGATAATTCTGCTAGTATCCTAATGGGCTTGCTTGCCTTTATAGGCAACTAGGTGCTTCTCTCTTACAGCTCCCAATATATTTTCTTTTGTCTGTGTATTTGGTAGTTAAATTATAATACAAGAAAAGCTTCTTTTTTAGTCTTATCTCTTTGGTGTTCTATTTACCTCCTATATTTATATTGGCATCTCTTTCCCTAATTTTGTGAAACTTTCTTCTTTGATTTGAGTAAAAATACTTACAATGCCTTCAGATTGAAATTCTTCTGCTATGCCCATTTTAGGGTTAATTAATTCATAGTGTCATAGGTAGTATGAAATTGCAACTCCTACTTTCTTATTAATTTAATTTTCTCATTATCAGAATGTTCCAATCCCTCCACCTTGTTTTCAAGCTCAAATATTTTGTCCTCTCCTTGATCGCTTCTATTAGTAAGGGTTTCTACAGGATTTTAGTTTGACTTACTTTGTTTTTCATTTCCAGTAATTATGAATGTTTCTATTTTAGTATTTCTATTTCCTTACTCATATCTCCTAGTGACCTCCTTATTTTATTAAGGTAATTTCCTATATTCTCTTGACATTCCTTCAGGAGTTTGTTTTCTTATTTGATTTTTTGGTATTATTTTTCTTGATTTATTTGACCACACTAATTATCATTCTTTAAATTCTCTGGCATTTCATCTAATTCAGTGTCACCTGAGGTCAATAATGTTGGATTTATAATTTTTGGAGGAGTTATGTTACCTTGTTTTTTTAATTTTCCTATTATTGTGTTGAGTTGTTTTTTGTTTTTTTTTTACATCATGTATTATTTCATTAGATTTTCTGTTTTTTAGATTTACGGCCAAGTTTTATCTTCAGAGTTGTGGCTCAAGGTGAAACATGTTGCATCTATATTATTCCATTAGTAACGTCAGGAGTGACCCGTGCTATGTGAAGATTCTAACAGCAACTTAACAATAATTCCTTTGGATTTCAATAACTGTTGAAAGGTAAAGGAGCATGGCTGGTAGCATGCTTGAGTTGTTACTTAGTTGGAGGGCTGTAGAGTAGGTTAGGGTGGGGGGTTGTATTAACTTTGAAAATGATGGAATCTGCACATATCTGGGAGAAGAAAGTTGGGATAGTGTTAATCCTCACAAATGTAGAGGTGGATGAGTCCTTGGAAGATTATACTTTGGAGAAGAACCCAAGAGGTTTAAGGAGAGAAACCAGAAGAGAGATTAAAAATTGAGGGAAAATATAGGAGTTACATGTGGGAATATTAGTAGAGAGAGCATAATATGAGAATGGGTGAAAAAATTCAGAGCAAACTTAAAATTCAATTAAGATATATATACCATAAACAAAACTAGCATGTAATATATTTTGATAAGCTGCTGTTTTATATAATGGTTTAACATGGGTGTGATGCTTTCCATCCTTAATCCTGATACAGATTCTGAGATAGATGACATACACAAACATTTTTCAAAAGTGATTTGAAGGACTATTATTTAAAAATATATCAAATAAAAAGGTTAAATGTTTAATTCTCAACAAAGTTTGTTTTCTGTCAAAAGAAGATGATCATTACATAAAAAAGATTTGTAGGAATCTTCTGAAATAATCCAGTTCTTTAAAGCAATTTTCATGAAAATCTTAATATTTCCAGAGGCAAATTAAACTTCCCAATACCTATAACATTACTGTCTCAGTGACCATAGTTCGCTCTAATTTAAGAGGAATCCTGAGCAATAGACTGTATGTTTTTCTAGTGAGGCGGTGGATTTTTAAATATTTTTAAATGCTTCCTCCAACTCCAGCTCTTAATTCCAAAACTCATGAAATTGTGATAGGAAAAATAACACCATATGTTATTTGCCAATTAGGAGCCTTTATCAATGATATGCAGCTCCCAAGAGAATGGAGGTTTCATTATGTACACCTTCAGATAATAATTTTTATCTTTCTCCATGAGCAGCTCTTTCTGAAAGATTATAATATATGTAAAAACCCAGAAAATTCCAAAAGTATTTTTCCAACATCTTAGATTGGGAAGTGAAATTTTCTGAAGAAGTACACGTTGTGTGGAAAGACAGAGTAAAAGGCATAATTTGCCCATGTATATAACTCTTCATATATCTTGTTTCCAACTTTGAAAAATCTGTAACCTCTTGCCTATTGGTCTGTCCTTGGCAATCAGTGTTTGTCATCATTACTTAGTAATCTTATATTCAAGACTAGGTGAATAAAGTTTCCTGCCTGGAGCTCAATACCTGATGGACTTCTATCATCTACTGTCCTTCAGGGTCAAACCTGAGAGAGGTTGTAAAGCAGTCAACACTCTCCACTTAAGATTGTCCCATCCACATCATATGATCACATGATATAAGGGCTGATAGTTTGCTTTTTTAAATGATCAAGTGGGATTCTTCATGAGACTATAATATGGGGTGAAGCAATATGAGCAATTTAATAAGAATATGGCATATTACTAGTGTAAACAAACTTTATAAAACAAGTCAATAAACAAGTCAATAATACGTTAGAGTTTGAGCTGTAGGGACTATATAATGCCATTACTAATTTTATTATATATATACATATCATAGTTGTGTGCTTAGTTGACAGACTATTACTTCTCATTTTTATCTTCTTTAGACCCTAGCAGTGAAGGGAAACCAAGCTTTCAAAGAGAGAATTGGCATTTATCAGACTAACATGTCTTCTATCTCTATATACTAGGGGTCTCTTAAAAATTTTACTAAAATGTGCTTCCATATAGTATTCAAATTTCTTATAAAATTTTCAGTCACACTACCCTTCCCTAGTCATAACAGCGACTCTGAGAGCTACTAGGACCCTGATGGAGTTCTTTTCTCCTATTTTGTGGCTCCTTTAAAAATAGAAAGATCAGATACCAAGTTTGCCTGCAATCCCAGCACTGGGAAGGCTGAAGCAGGAGGATTGTTATAAGTTGAGAGGATGTTCTTCATTCCAGGCTAGCTTGGGAAAGAGAATCTGAGTGTGTCCCAAAAATAAAGAGAAAAAAATAAGGAAGGAAGGGAGGAAGAAAGCAGGGAAGAAGAAAACAACAAAAAAGGAAAAAAGGAAAGAAAAGGTTTAAAGACCACATCATTCAAGTACCTAGTAATAGAAAGTGGCTACCAAATTCTATTTGATAATATTTCTTAATGTCCAAGTGTACAGGTGCCACCAGGCACATTCATATGTCTAAAACACTGCACAACCAGTGGTTATAATTTTGTCTCTTCTGTCACAGCCCGCTCCTCTTAAGGTAAGTGTTTCCTGTCTTCTTTAAAGCTCTTCATAACAAAATATCATTAACAGGACTGGAGAGATTGCTCCGTGGTTAAGGCACTTAATTAAAAAGTCTAACAACCTGATTGATTCTCCATTACCCATGAAAAACCAGATGCACAAAGAAGTGCATGCATCTGGAGTTTGATTCCAGCAGTTGAACGCCCTGGCATGCTCATTCTCTCTCTCTTTTGCTCCCTGAAAATAAATAAATAAAATATCTTAAAATGTCATTAAAGCTACAGAGAGATATGATGTTCTCTGAAATATGAATCATTCCATACTCGTTCTTGTGCCATGACAGAGTTGAGCATGTGCATGGCTGACTTTACCAGTGAAAGCAACAATTTCCAGAAGTCCTTAATGAATCAGATGATATAAAGATGTGTTGAAGTTACAGGGACTAGAACAGTATTTATATTCTTATGTATGTGTGTGCCTGATGATGGGACACATGCACACACCTGCATTTTTGCTTTTTGTCATTGTCAGTTGACCATGCTTGTGTGAATGCAGTCTGAGATTCTCTATTCCACTGCTTTGTCTATTTTTGCCACATGACCACATTGTGTTGGTTACTGTGATGTGATGTTACACATTGAAATCGGGTGAATAATGATCTTCCTACCTACAAAGGCCATTCCTTTCTTTTCTGCTCACTGTCATGTGGTCATCAGTGGATGCTCTTCTTTCATAGAAGAGGAGAAGTCAGAGTCTGGAGGGGATACTTTACAATCCTATTTTGCTGCACAATAAATCTATGCTTTCCAAAATTTAATCTGTCTGCTTGACCACTTTGTCTATGTTGTCATTGATCCCGAAGTAAGCTGGAGAAGCTGTTGTTATTTATTCTACACATATCAAACTCTGAGAATAAAGATCCCTCCCTACATAACAGGATTAAAAAATCAAACTCTGCCTTTGTTCATGTTAAACAGTATTGATCACTGATATTGTGGTCCTTGCGCAAGTGATGAAGCAGTGTATATCAGGTAAGAGTTGGGGGAGGCGTGAGTGGTGGCCAGTGGTCATCACACAGTGCCTTTGGCTTGGTAAATGTCCATCACTTGTGACAATACAAAGCTTTGATGACGATCTGACTGGTCAGGTGGATTTGCTGTATTCCAGATATGAAACTTCATCTTTGTCTCATTCTTTGTCTTCATCCTTTTTTTGCTTGCAAAAATGCAGAGTTATAAATAATTCTATGCTGTGAGAATAGGCTAGAGCCCAAGATTCAGGAACAAAATGCATATCTTTTAAAAATATAAATGCATTATATTTTAAACAGTATAATAAAAACACTTACTGATTGGTAATTATTTGTGAAATTTCAATTAAAGTAGTTAATCACAGAGAACAAAAGAAATTTAAAAATTATAGAGAATTTTGACATAATTATATCCACTTTGAAATTAATCTCAAGAAAGCAATAAAAGTAGATAAGTAAATCCAATAAATCCATTCCTAAACCAAATTTATTTCTACATATTGTAATGAATTTAGCAACAGAAATTACTCAATTACTGACAGTTGCTACTAACATACCTAAAAGCCCTTTATTTGGAGATAATTAGTGAGGAAAAACTGCAAGTGGAAATGTACCAGCAAAGTATCTACATTGTTTGGTGGAATTAACAATTTTTTTTTGACAATCTAGAAGAATTTGGCCGAGTGTCAGAGATTGTGTAACTTCATTCAAGGTCACCATCTGATAAGGTGTACTTATGCTCACCTATTTGTGCATTATTAATTTCCTATCACCCAGGCATGATACAATGATATATGAGGGAGAGACATTTCAAGATTCATAAGATTTTTTTCAAAAGAAATTGAAATGATCCCTTGTTTAATTCATAGCTAAAAAGTATGAGGTGACTTGTCAAAGGCATAAGTGAATTTGATGAAAAATACTACTCCAAAACATTGAAAACATGACAGCAATGAAAAATATAAAGTGATTCCCAAATAAAACTTTCAGCTTTAATGTACCACATATCACACAATGTGTCAGAGGCCATGCCACATTTATTGAGGTATATTTAATACTCATCCAAACATTAGAATTTCCTTATTCTTCTCAAAATTTGTTTCCATGGTGACTTTGAGTGTTGTCATGCTGATCACTAGACATTAAGTATCACATTAATCTAAAACATGCAATTTTTATTTATTTAATTTACTTTGCTTTCTACTAGACTAAAAAGCCATAAAATCTATGTCTTTCTAGATAAATGCAAGTCCCATGCCAACTTACAAAAATTAATAATACTTTGAGTATGTTGTTGCTGAAATTAGTATTATATTATTAATAACTTGAAGTATATGAGCATATTTACATTCATTTTAACTATCTGAGAAGAAAAAAAAATAAGCTGAACATTGTGAACTATTATGTCAATGGAGGTAGGCAATTACTCAGGGTAAGTTATAAGCTTTGTGTCAATTTTCTGTATATATCCTTAAAAATTATTATTTTTTATTCTGATAACATGAGTGATTTTCATACTATTTTTTTCTCAGTGAATTACGTTTTGTTTTATTATCCAGATTTTAGATTGCCTTAACTCTTAGGTGTATTTGCCATGTTAAAGCAAGTTCTTTGGGAAAAAACTATTAATGACATCTATTTTGCATCTATTGCTGTAAACTACCAGAGCTCTATGACTTAACATAATCTTTAGTCTAATATTATGATGGTGATTATATGATTCTTAAGAAGTAGAGGGAAATAGATGCCTATAATTTTTCATATCATTATATATGTGAAGATATGTTTCATTAGCCACTTTAGAAACTGGAAGAATATGAAGCCATGATAATTAACACTTCACATTTCAAAATTGATCAATTTGTCATCTATTATCTTTATTGAAAAAATATATCTCAAGTTGAGAGTGGAAATTTTCGTTTACTGTTTCAATAAATTTAAGAGAGTTTCCAATGTTGTAGTGAAGAGGAAAACAGTGTATGTTAGTCTTTTTAGAGAACAGAAATATTTGAAATTCCACCGAATGCTTTAACCTCCAAAATGCTGAACATTATCTGATATATAAAAATGTAGAAATTTCGGATTTTGTTAAGCCAAGAGGGTATAATATTTATATCTCATAATAGTTATTAATGATGTAGCCATACACCTACATCCCTAATTATGTATATGTCTATGTACAGCAAAAACTATCATTTACTGTAGAGATAGACAAATTGTCACAAACAAAGAATAATTTCTTAGGACCAACTATGATGGTTGACATAAGCCTAGCACTCCCTCCTACTGCAGACTATGGCAATGATCTAAAGAATCTCTTAGTAAAATACATCTCTCTCTTTCACTTGAGAGTACCCACTCTATAGGGTGCATTGTCATCTGTTTCTAGTTGTGGAGAATCATTCACTCCTTAGTTGTATTTCAGGAATTTTTGATGCACAGTGTATTTATTTGCAACCTTACTATTGAAATTTGGAGGACAATCTGGTCAATTTTCCTAACTCAATTTAGTGTGTGAATGTAGATCTAGTTAAACATAACTGAGGCTCTTGTAGCTCACAAAAGTAATTGTGGAGGTAAGTAATTGGAGCTAGCTAATAGGAATTGTGATTCTATTCTGTGATTCTTTTTCTGGCTGAAATTATATGATCTTTAAGAATGGGTAAGCTTGAAAAAATGGCTCATATATTCCAAGTGAAATTAATCAATACCTAATTATTTAGAAGCTATAAATGCTATCTTTGGCTGACATGCTCACAAAATGTGTTTTCTTCTGTCAATAAAGGCCAGCAAATCAGAACTCTAGCATGAGGAAGGTTATTACAGAACACTAAAGATAAAGCCTCATTTTTTTCACTTAGCTGTTTCATCTATTTGATGGTATTTTTACTCCCATTTCATATTTTAAAAAAATGCAAGAACTTGTATTTTACAATTATACTTGGAATATAGTAAAAATTTAAACAATAGAAAACAAAACTCTGAAAAAGAATTTAAGTTCTTAAAAGATTTTAAGAACATTAGCAAATCACTTTTGAGATACAGAAAAATAATGTGCACACATCACCATATAACCTTAAGGTTATATTTAAAATGTCATGTATTGGTCTAATAGATTTGTGTTTATTTTAACATTTAAAATTAAGTTTCATTGCTTGTAGTGGATACAGATGAAACTATGTTTTGTCTCTTGGCTGCTGATGGCTCAGAACTGAATGTCACTAACAAAGCTGTTTCTCTCCAACATCTGTTCCTCTTTGGCTATGGGCGAATGCTTCTTCCTCCCTTGATCCTTGCTCATTCCAGAGCCAACTCTGAAGGTCCATTACGGTCCATGACTCGTATGTCATCATCTGCTATGGAATCTTTGGTGGTGGCTTCATAAAAGATACACAGACAAATGCCTCTGGCCAGTCTTGCCTTTTCAATTTCCTTAGAGGTTTTGATACTCACCTATTAAATTCTGATATTAGTTCTATTTCCCATGGCATCTGTTCTAAGCCATAACAATGCAGTTGAATTTTAAATAACATGCATTAAAAAGTCTCTTGTGTTTCTGTTGATTTCTGTGGTCCTATAGATTAATCCTAAGGTTCTGTAAATCCCAAGCAAGCAACTCTACTACTGAGACACAACCCTAGCCCAGAAATAATATCAAATAGCAACATTAGATGTTAGAATAATACACAGTGTAAGTTTGGGGACCTGGTTTAGTTGGTATAGTGCTTTCTACTCAAATATGAGGGCTTGAGTTCAGATACCCAGAATCCACATAAAGACCTGGGTGTGATGGTTTGAAAATCCCAGTGCTGAGGAGAGAGAGACAAGAAAATCACTGGGGTTTGCTGCATAGAAACTCTAGAATAACCTGTGAGCTATAGGTTCAGTGAGAACATGTCTCAAAAATAATGTGTACACCATTGAAGATGACACTAAAGCACCTCTAGCCTCAATCCAAATGAATGCACATGAAAATATAGTTGTACATACATGCCAGTTCTCACACACGTGCACACACACACACAGAGAGAGAGAGAGAGAGAGAGAGAGAGAATAGCACCTTTGCATGCCTTTGCATGTATGTGTACTTCTTATGTCATTTTGTCATGTCTTAATCCATATATACATACATATATGTATAATTTTATAAACTACAGCATGCTCAGATACAGTTCTAAATATTAGTTTACTAATAATAGAAAAGTAAAGCTGATAGTAATTAGCAAGTAATATTTTCTGTTTCTAAAGTTGACACATCTGATTTTTTTTTGTTTTACAAGGCCTTAATCTTTAGAGATATAGTGAATTCAATTTGCACTTGAGAAGAATCATTAATTAATGCAGGTTTACAGTCTGCCTTTGGTGGATAAATTTATGTATGTCTCCATACTTACACTTTTGGGTATTAAGTAAATATTTGTACTAAGTAAATATTTGTATCAAATTCCATTTACACTAAACCAGCTCATTGTGATGTTCCTATTATACCACATCTATCTTCAAACATTTGCATTAATATATCTATCATAATGAATTCCAAATTCTATATTTTGTAATTCAAACAAGCACAATATATTTGTACCACCAAAGTTATGTAAATATGTATACCAGCTTATGGTATACTTAAATTTATATATCTTAGGAATATGATCTATAAAATTGTTAGCCTATGCATTTTTAAAAATATTTTATTTATTCATTTTCAAGAAAAGAGGAGAGAGAGAGAGAGAGAGAGAGAGAGAGAGAGAGAGAGAGAGAGAGAGAGAGAGAGAGAGAAAACACACCAGGGCCACCACCTTGGGGGTCTGGCTTATGTGGGTCATGGGGAATTGAACCGGGGGCCTTAGGCACTGGAGGCAAGTACCTTAACCACTGAGCAATCTCTCCAGCCCTAGCCTATGCATTGACTAGAATACAGCTACAATTTCACTTTAAACTTTTACGTGTCACTTGATCTGTTATTTCTTTTTTGTAGAAATGTTTCAAGGAGACATGGTTCAGAGGTTAATGGTGCTTGCTTGCAAAGACTGACAGCCCTGATTTAATTCCCCAATACCCAGGTAAAGCCAGATGTGCAAGGTGGCACATGCGTCTACAGTTTGTTGGCACTGATAGGTGACCCTAGCACTCCCATATTCTTTCTCTCTCCTCGCTTTGTGTATATCTTTCTCTAGCTTTCTCTCCCTGCAAATAAACAATAAAATTTTTTCATAATCGTTTCATTGGTTTTCTCTGTCTCTCATTATTAGGTCTCCCTATAAAAGCATTTCCCACAGTCTGCTGGACTATTTTATCATCTGCCCTCCTTTGAACATATTTTTATCTACCTTGACTTCCACGTAAATTTTTGAATCTCATCTGGATCCTTTCTCCTCATCTGCAGCCATTTCTTCTACCTCACTTTGACAAAGGAACTTGGGATGTCTTTGACAGCATAGGGGACTTAGCTCTTGGGTGACCAAGCAACTCAGGAGCTAAGGCTCCAGAAGATCATGATCACACAAAGCTTGCACTGAGTCACTGATTCCTGTCATATGAATTCAAAGAAATGAAATCCACAAAACAGAGCATAAGATTTAGATTTTATTAAATATAGTTTAGGAGAGGGAGATCTTAGTGAGATCCAGTTTAGAGGTGACGGAAACTGTGAGGGACTAGTTTATATAGGTTGTTGATAGGCAGTTAGGGATGGCCTGCAACAACCTTAAATCACAAGCCTGTCATGTGAGCTCACCCCGCTTATCTCAACTCACCCAGTCAAATCCCCCAGTGCAGTTTGCCCAGGTGTGGGCGGGTCTCCCCCCTCTAAGCCCAGGCTGATTGGCTGGGACCTCTGGCACAGGTGCTCACTTCTAGAGGGTGGATTCTAACCTGGATTCAGCAAACACTCTGTGTCTCTTTTGTTCTAACTCTTGGGCTACACATGGCCCTTGGCTTGGTTCCACTTGGGTAAGGTTATTTCTCTATAGAGTGGGAGAGGGTTTCTTTTTATTTTCCTTTCTTTTTCTTTTTATCATGGGTTTTACTTTTACCCTTTAACCTCATTCGAAAGCAAGCACAAGCCTTTTATACTTTCCTGACGGTGGTCACACATGGGTGGCTGGAGCTCATGGTGAATGCTCCCTGATTGGGGTCCCTTTCCCTTTCGTCCTTGGCCCTTTTATTTCCCTTATGTCTCTGTAATGTTTGAATAAAGTGTGATGTCTTATAAAAGCCATTCTCTAGTCTGAATTACCCATGTTTTGGTTAATTACAGACACAAACTCGTGACTTGGTTGCCCTGTTACAAAACGAATGACAATGCAAGACTTCTGCCCATTGGGACAGGAGAAAGGAAAAGTTCACCACAAGACTCAGGTTGGAATCTTTTATGGGAGCCGGTTTGAACTAGAAAGTGCAGGTCTGAAGTTAGGTGTTAGGCATTCTGGGAAAGGACAAACTTTCCAGAAGTCTTAATCCTCCAGAAAGGGTCTTCTTAGAAGGGGGTGGAAGGACTCCCCTAGAGGGCAGAGACATTTCTGACCTAAAGTAAAGTGAAATGACCTAGAGTCTCCCTCTACAGACTTAGAGACATTCCTTGATTTTATGTCAGCGCAGGGGTGTTACCCGGATTTTACCCTATGAAGAAATTGATAAGTTTTGACAGCATTTTCCTCATCCTCCGCTTTTCCTTCCCCTAGGCACCTTTCATTCAGGAAGAGGCAGTGTTCAGGGCACCCTTCACCTTGGAAGAGTTTGTGTCTCCACCTTTGTTTGTCACCTTGGTCACCTGGACACAAATTTCTAGGTTGACATGTCACAGCATTACAACATGTCACACCACGTCATAGAAATCCATCACCATGTCTGTCACTCCTACCATCTGTGCACCTGAAACGAACAGAATGTGCTCTGCATCTCTATCTCCCACACTTGTTGAAATGCATCATTTAATAAACTCTGAACACAAATTGCATTAACCCATATTAATATTAGTATGACAGGAGGGGTTATATTTTAGTTTTACCAGCATCTTATCTTGCATACAATGAGTTTTATTATAACATTTTCATACATGTATACAATGTATTCTGGTAATATTCACCCCCAAGTAAGTCCCTTAACTGCAGGAGCATGTCTCCAGCTCCTAATTTCATGTCTTCTTTTGTGACCCAAGGAGTTTAATTAGAGTTGTTCACAGGAGCCTAGGTAAATGTTAATTTGCCAGTGCATTAACGTCTTACCAGTGGCTACACCACTGAAGCCAATGTTTCTTTCTCCTCCAGCAACCATTTATTATTGCCTATAGCTCCACAGGGAAGGATTGGGAACTCAGGAAACCCCATTGAGCTTAAGTTTCATGTAATTTCAGTGCTTTCTTTTTTTTTTTTTTAAAGGTTAATATAATTCCAAGACACTGTATAGGCTGGAAGTGCCAGGCCTATCAACCTAAATAACCACTAAGGAACTGTGGTGATTTTGCATGACAGAAGGGATTTAACTTATAGTTATGCACAAGCTTTACTTCCATATTGCCTGTTACACTGAAAGAAGGAAAGAGTTCTTTAGTCTTTAAAAGGAGACTAGAGGATGTTAACCTGTGGTTAAGAAAGTGAGCAGATGCAGTAGGCAGGTGGTTGACATTTATCATGTTGAGTGGGCAGTCATATTTCCTTAGCTGGTTTCTTTCCTTCTGTTTATTTATCTGTTGAAGAACTCTAGTAATGAATGATTTTTACATAGAAATTTTGAAACATTATGTTATTTGAATTTTAATTTTACCTTTTGTTTTTCTTTCCTAATGGGAATGAACAATCCCCTTCATTTCACGATATGCTGAAGAAAAGGAGGAAAAAAAAAAAAAAAACACTTGGGTTTAACACCACGCTGGGCCAACAGGGAGATACTTTTTCTTCTGTTGAGTACTTTTCTTAATTAGAAACTGTTAGGCATGCTGCTCTTTTCTTCTTAACTCTTTTCATCAAATTTGATTGTAGAAAACTGCTTTTTTGTTGTAAATATTATGATGAAGCTTTGATAATTTGCAAATTGCCTTTACTAGTTTGCCTTAATTATAAAAAAATATAAATATTAGGAAGAGAATAAAATGGGCTTTCAAACCTTTCGCTGATACTCCAGTCTCCCTTCAAGGAACACTGTTAGTATTTCATGGCAGTAACTGTGATATTCCTGTGCTCCTTTACTAATTGCCTGCTCAACAGTGACGGAGGTTTGCCATTTGTAGTTAAACTGGGTTTATATTTAATGATATGCTGTGTAGCTAATGGAAAAGATGGAGAGTAATGAACACTTTTAGCCACCTTGCAATCCATACTCACCTAAAGGGAAAATGTATAGGTAGGGCAAGTAGTAGCAGCTACATTATAACATATGATCCAGTGTAAGGATATGCTCGCTGTGAGTGAATAATGACCTTCGCTGCCCCTTGGCTTATTATTTTCCATGTGCTTTAAGAACTTCACATTGTAGTTAAGATAATGTGCAGCTGTGTACTTGTACTAACATCTTACCATAGGCTATCTGTTTTCTCTTCTGTCTCCTTTACATCTTTCTTCCCTCCCTCTCTCCCTTCCTCCTTGCCTCCTTCCCTCCCTTGGTCCCTCTCTTTCTTCTCTTTTCTGTTCTTCATTTATTTGTTTCTTTTGATTATCTTAAAAATGCTCAAGCAACTCTAGTCAAATACATAGATAAGCCCATGCTTATAACTTGAGATATGATCACCATATGAAACCAGAAATGCTTACCAAAAGTAAGGTTATCATATCAGATCAACAAATATCATATCAATCATATCACATCACTCTTGTATCAATCAGATTATATCATATGAAATGAGGAATGATTACCAACACTAAGGATATCAAATATGCAATTCCTTTTATCTTCTGCTGAACTCTAGCTACTGAATAGAATAAACCCTTTAACAAATACCTTTTTCCTAAAGATATATTTTACATCAGGGGTTTGGGAAATGACTCAGGATAAGAGTGTTTGACATTCAAGTGTGATGGTGCAAGAGGGCCTGAGTTTGATCCTCAGCATGGCCACACACAACTGTAATCCCTGTTCTATTGGGAGTGTAGACTGGAGCACTGCCAGGAGAGATTATCTCAAGGAAATGAGCAGAAAATTTATAAAGAGGACCCTGGATATTCTCCTATGACCTCTACATGTGTACACAATGGACACATAAACATGCATACTCTACATAAACACAAACACACACACATTATCTTTTATATCACTATCAGATATATATTCCAAGTGAAAAATGCCAATCATATATTTCAATTCTTTTTACATACTTTTTATGATTTTTTGAAATAAGTTGAATATATAAATAAAAGGTAAATATTTCCAAATCTCTGTAATCCATGAATAAGTCCAATTATTGGACAAAAGATCCTTGGCATATGATTTAGGAACTACGCAGAGTGGAATTATATCCAGTCAGAACTTCTATAAAGATGAGGGGCTATTTAATAGGAAAGTAGGGTGTTGGAAAGAAGAAAAGACACAATCAGGCTACTTTTGAACTTGAGGAAGAGGGCAAAATCCAAGGAAAACAGGTGACCTGTGGAATTTAAAATGACAGAGGGGCTGGTGAGATGGCTCAGTGGTTAAGGCACTTGCTTCCAGTGCCTAAGGCCCCGGGGTTCAATTCCAAAGGACCCACATAAGCCAGATCCACAAGGTGGTGGCCCTGGTGCTCTCTCTCCCTCTCTCTCTCTCTCTCTCTCTCTCTCTCTCTCTCTCTCTCTCTCTCCCTCTCTCTCTCTCTCTCTCTCTCTCTGCTTGAAAATGAATAAATAAAATAATTTAAAAAAATAAAAAAAATAAAATGACAGAGAATGAATAATTGCTAACATTTCTTGAAACAATATTTGCTTAGGGACCCATTCTAGATCTTTTCCTTCTAAGAAATAGCATAATAATTGTGCTTTAAGTAATTAATTTGGGGTAATTACCAATCCTATTCTCTTGAATGGACACCATGTTGTTTTCCATTATAATCAAAATTAGTTTCAAAATATCTTTTATGTAGTTACAGAAATGAAAGTTTTGAATTATAGATAGATTGATCTATAGTACAAATAATAACATATATATGTATGTAAGTGGTGTACTAGGAGGAAAATAATCAGAACATAAATATTTATCAGGAGACTTCTGTGTCGAAAAGGGATTCTATAAATTATTTTTCTAAACTTTGTAAAACAACTTAAATGGCTTCAAGTGCAATATGTTTAATTGGGTAAAAACCTGATTTTGACCTTTACTTATAACTTGTGACATAAATGAAATTCTTCATGTTTTTACTGACCTGATTGACTTTATAAAGTATACTTTTTTATATATTTGTCCTGTAAAAATATACCCTTATTTTAAGGACTTTAGAAATTTAGTTTATATTTTAATTTTTGAGGTGCAAATAAGCAAAACATGCCACATTAGACAGAATACCATTGTTTATAAGCTTTGATCTTCAGTAATTATTTTATACGTAAAACTGATTTAGACATATTTCCAGATCTCAAAGATTTACAAATTAATAAGCATTTAAACAGATGTGCCTAAAATACAACAAAATAATTAACCTTTTAAAAAAATAGATTTGTAGGAACAATGTGGCAAGATATTAACAGAGTGCTTTTATTTTCATATTGCTTAGAACTCTCCTAGCATTTAAATATGAAGGAATCACACACCCTAATATTTTCCATATCCTTTCCTTTGACAAACTTCAAAGCATGTTCAGGATCAACATGGAAATCCCCTAGTGGCTCAATTAGCACTTCTCCATCTTCGAATTAATGACTGCGGAGACTTCACAAATGTCGATTTGACTTTGGAGTCAAAAAAGTTTTCCTTAAAGGCAGCATGATTTTCTAAGTAGCCCCTTGTTACACTAAACAAAATCTCAGCATTAGTGAAGTTTTATCTCAAGAAATGAATTCAGGTTACAACTGTCAGAGGTACTGTGCCTTTGTCAACATTGACTTCCTATGGCCAATGACAGCTGAAGTCTCAGTTATGTTTACATGAGGAACTTGGAGACTAGCCCCTCATATCAAGAACATTCTTCACTTATAAATAATTTCAGGGTGTTGTAATTCTGGTTTTTGAAGGAAGAAGTGCAATAAAGGCTGCAGATCTCCTGTTTTCATAGTGCTTATATTTTGGTGCCCATGCCCTGTCAAGAAGTATCTTTGGATGCCTGATTTAAGAGAAATGCTAAGCATAATATTTACAGGTTACTTGTGGGTAAATTTTCTGAACCCACACATGATCATTTGGTTATGGAAATCTTCAGGAATCAATAGCATAATTTAGATTTCAGTAGGAATTGAAAGATAATACCTATAAAGTAAAATTGCAGAGACAGTCGCCTGTGTGAAGTTCTTCAAGAATAGAATTTGAAACAGACAACCCCACTGGGACCCTGCTCTACACATCTGAGTGAGTATTCAGGGAGACTGTATAACTAGGTTTCTAACAATTAGTCCCATCACCCAGCCTTGTATCCCTCGAGTGTCCACTCAGTGAAGATAAACCAGCTGGCCTCCTTTTCATGAGCCTCACATAATGCCTTTGCCATATTATTCCCTGAGTTGATTGGCTTATTTTTCCACAGCCATTCTTTCATGAGTATGGGGCACATTGGTATTTACTTGCAATGGCATCCATACACACCTTTGTCTTTGCTCCACCTATATTCAAGATACCCCATATGGCCATCTTCTATTTTAATAATACTGTCATTGACAGTTTTAAAACTCTCAAGATACTGGTGAGTATCTCACATAAAGAGTCACTTTGGAGTTATGCTTATGGAGAGACAGTAATGCTCATGAACCTGACTAATATGAAATTCAAAGTAGCCAACATTCTTCTCGCTTCCACCCATCGTAGCAAAGCAGTAATAAAATGCTTTTATTTTAGAGCCATGTTCAAAATTAATTAAAATGATGTTTTTATGAGTCCACCATGACATTAAACTAATTCCACAAATGAGTCTAGGGAAATCCCATATTATCAGATATTCTCTTATGTTCTATTATTTCGCAAAAAAAGATGTTCAGTGTAAAGTGATATAAGCACTGGAAAAGACACTAATCTCAATTTGATTCTAATTAGATGTGTGACATGGGGAAGTGAATCTGAGCATTTATTTCTTCGTTCAGTAATATGGAAATTAATCACTTCTCAGTATGTTTGTGAGGACTGAGGCAGAAAAATGTTCATGTATGAGTCTGTATCTACTATATTTAAAATTCAAAATAATTATCCTAATGCATATGCAAATTATAAAGCAGCACACCACCTATGAATTCATTTTTTCTGTTTTAATAACTAAAATGTAGCTCTACTGTAATATAATTTGAATTGTATCTTTATCTTCTTCCTTTGCATATTCTTAGATTTCAAAATATTTTATTGTGTATTTATTAAAATATATACCTTTACTGAATGCTTTTAAAATAACAAATTTTATAACATTTTCTGGTTTGTTTTACTCATATAATATGGTGCTACAATCTGGTTATGTATCAAGCTTCTATGCTGTGATATTTTTTAAAATATCTTTATTATGAATGAGTATATACATTGTATGAGCAAATCTTGTGAATTTGTCCCCTTTTCCCTCCTCTGTGTTCCTTACCCACTGGGGTCCTTCCTTGGTGCACATACTGGATCTGTCCATAGGAACTGCACCAGAGGTAGCCAGGTTTTCTTTTCTTCCCCTTTTGTGTGTTGTTACTAAGGGGTAAAATGTCCCTGGATATATTTTTTTTAATCCCAGAGAAATTCTGTGGTACAATTTTTGAAATTATTCAATTATCACCTTTGTCTGAAACTTCCCCTAATTGAGCTAAGATATTTGTTAATAAACTAAACCAGAAAGAATATGGAGAGAATCACTTAAAGCATGGTGTTTAAGAGGAATGATTTGTAAAAGATAATGGTTGGAGTATAATTAGCAGAGAGTAATGAAATGATTTTTTAGTCAGGTAAGTGTTCTGTGAAAACAACTTGCAGTCTGTCTAC
>PVHP010016836.1:0-35296 GCA_004024765.1 Zapus hudsonius | reverse complement strand
GAAGACACTCACGTTACTGTAGCTTGCAGTTATTGTTCCAGAGAGACTGCTTAAAGTCTGGGAAGCTTAGTGCACCCTTGACCCAGACATGGGATCTTTGAGGGAAAGTCAGTGAAACTTGGAAAGTAAGTCTTGGCTGAAGCCATCTGGGGTTAATAACATCTCTGTGTAGTGAGCCGTTCCTGTGAGGTAAGGGGGCTGGGTCCTGCCATTCCTACCTACTGAACGCCCGGCAGTCCTCTCCTTTGTTTGAGAGCTTGCTGACCACGCCTGTAAGATGGCGCTGGTTTCTGCTCTCCACCTCCACAGAGAAGTGCATTCCAGTGGAAAATTAACTCCTTGTATGGAAATGGCTTAATGCCTGGCATGCTTCCGTGTATGTGGACCAATTATGAATGTATACGTGTGTAATACTGATAGGTTGTAGTTTGACTTAAAAATCCCTGCACATCCTGAGCGCGGGAAGAAGAGAAAGAAGAAAGAAGAGAAAGAAGAAAGAAGAGAAGAAGGAAGAAGAAGAAAAAGAAGAGAAAGAAGAAAGAAGAAGAAGTTAGTAAGATTGTAACTTACAAGGTTTCCTGAATAAAACTGCTGCAGAGAAGAACTGTGGTCCTCTCCTTTCTTGCTGGTCAAGCTGGGACGCGACATGTCTGGACTTACCTTGTCTGTTGTCTACACTCATCAAGGGAACAGGTACGCATGTTGATCCAGTCACACAGGTTGGGTCTTGACTTGCAGAATAAAAACAGCACTCCTGAAATTGTTCAGCATGGGAGAGAGTTGAGTGATAGACTTGAGACTTCTTGAACTTGAACTTGAACTTGAACTTCTTGTCCAAGCCCTCATTTCATGGTTATCATATAAAGGAATTAGATCAAAAGTTCATCCCTCAAGACCCTTCAGGCACTAAGACTTCATAATCCTGTTTATTTTCATGCATCAGGGATTCCTAACTGGAAACACACCAAAAAAGACTGTCATAGTTTTAGGGTCAAGTGCATAATTCTCCACATAGTAGATACTTCAAACTTGACACAGGATCATACTTAGAACTTTCTAGTTACAACCTCCCTGAATTTTTTTTTCCTTTCTTTCTTCCTCCACCCATGCTTTCAGACTTTTTCGACAGTGTTTCTGCCTTTTGTACCAACAGGCTATTTAGAGCTAGAGGTAAGAGCAGCTCCCCTCCTACCAACCAGGGTCAAACTGTATAGTTACATAGTTGCTAATGAGTACTGAGTAGTTGAAAGCAGGTTGCTGAAAACTGTGTTAGCTCAAAAGGCTACAAATGCATACTTTTGAGTCCTGACTCCATCATTTGTTTGCTGGGCCACCTTGGTGGATGAATTATAAATTTCTTTGAACGTCGGTTTATTCATCTGTTAAATGATACTAATGAGTGAAATGAAGGGAAACATGCAAAGTGGTTAGCATACTCTTAAGAGTTCAGTAAATCCTCTTTGACACTGGTATAATTATTATTATTGGTATTTGGCTAATTTCCCACTGTGTTTAAAATCAAACAGAAAAGATCACAGGGATGCGAGGTATAGTCTATGGCTACAAAATTCTCAGGCCTCCGAAAAAATAGTTTAAGTAACCAGTATATTGATTATATGAAAAACTCATAGTTTAAAGGTATTTATATGTTTATGCTAAGTGGTATAAATATATGTTTTAACTTCAGAACTGTGCCAGATACTAGTATTATCTCTATTTTAAATATTAGAAGACATATCTAGCATTTATGATGAGTAACTTTGAATCAGCTCACAACTTGGCTTTATGTGGATACCCCTACATTAAACTACCTCACCCCCTACATCTCAAACAGTAAACACATAGCCAGCACTTAACAGTGAATACTAGGGGAAGCTTATGGGAGCTATAAAGTTTCAAGGTTTTAAAATCGAGACATATATTTTATAAATCGTGAAAGATGTTATACATGCTAAAGGTCTTACCCAAAGAACATATTAAAACATTTCAGGGACTGGAGAGATTTCTCAGTGGTTAAGGCACTTTATCGCAATGACAGACTGCCCAGGTTTGATTTCCTAGTACTCACATAAGCCAGATGTATTAAGTGGCACATGCATCTGGAGTTCGTTTGCAGGGGCTGGAGGCCCTGACATGCCCATTCATTCTCTCTCTGTGTTTGCAACTAACTAAATAAATAAATATTTTTAAAGTGCTTCAGAAATTCAGAGGAGTTTTTCTTGTTCTAGTAAGGAAAAGAAGCAAGGAAGAGCAATGATCATAGAGTATGTAGCAGAAAAGTTAAATTTTTAATTAAAATAAGGAATTTATTGAGAAGATAAAATTACCTTATATCTATATAGTTTGTGATTATACAATATACAAACTTACAAAAACAAAAGGAGAAATGAAATATTTGTGATTGTAAGGAAATATTTTAGCCATCACACACACACACACACACACACACACACACACACACACGCAAACTAATAAACCAAGAATCAGTTTGTTTTATTTTTTTATTGTCCATAATGAGTTACAATATTTAGTGGGAAAACAATGAGTTTTTATCCCCAATTCCCTGCTGCCCTCCACTCAATACCATCACTAGAAAGCTTTACTTTGAAGACTGACATAGAACTCACCACTCAACAAATGGAGAATGGAGAATATTGTTTTCATGTATGCTTATAATTAAGTTTTTAAAACAAATTCTAGAAGCCCACATGCCATGGCTAAGCTACATCCAAAGAATTAGCATCATTGAGACCACATTTTCTCTATATATTTCAATTAAATAAGAAATTTAAAATAGTGATAAGAAAAGTAGATTTGTAAACAAAGAATGTATTACCTTAGGAGTAGTTTTATTTCTTGAAGAGGAAATTAAAATGATCCCTGACATTTTCAAATGGGAAAAGCTACCCTCCCTTCTTCCCCATCCTCCCCTCAAGTCCTGCCCATTATTTGAATTGAGGCCTCACAATTAGTAGGATTTGTATAAGATAAGAATCCCTGGACAGAGAAAAAGCAAGCAGAAGAAAATCATGCCCCCCTTAGTTGAAAGAAATTGAATTCTTTTTGGGCACAAGGTGGTTAAAAGATACTATAAAACACATGGGTAGGAGGAGGCTGATGGAGGGACTCAGGTTCTAATTCTTTGCAAGCTATCTATGACAAGATCCTGTGGCAGACCACTAATAAGAGAAGATTACTTGGGAATCTTCTATGCAGCTGTTGAACTTGTGAAATGGAATACGGAGTCTGGAAGAGTTCACAGTGCATGTTTGGTCTCTGAGGAAGGGACGTGGGGGAGGGGATGTCCTGCTTGTGTGAAGTTAAACAGAAGTCACTTCCCTTAACAGTCAGTCTTCAGTGAAGTCCATCCGCCAAGTTTAACTCCCAAAATACTGTTTGTTCTTCTACTTGAACACTTCTAGTCATTTCATGGTAATGACTCCCCTTGTTCTTAACATGAAATAGTGTGGTCAACTATGGTCTTCTTGAAACTTCAGTTTTCATTACTACCTGTAAAAGCTTGCATCAGTGGAGATTAAAAAAAAAAGAATTAAATAATCATGCAGTAGAGAGTCAAGTGACCCAAAGCTTTTCTCCTGAAAAGAGGTAACCATCTTTAGAGTCTACTTCTCTAATTACATTTAGTGTGACATTGTTTCCATCTAAATTATAGCAATTATATACCCAGATCCCATTTGAAATCATTTAATTAATGGGTAGATAACCTTCTGTGTGTGTGGAATTCTAATGAGTTCTTTTATTTTGTGTGAGCCACCACCCTCTCTCATATTAATCACCCTCTTCCCTTTAGAAAAGATTACTCAGGTTTGAATGGTGGATTAAAGAAGGTGTGTTATTTCACATCTCAGGAAATCACATTTGTTATGGAAATCCTAACACAGTCTAGGATGACAAGAGGCTGAGCAGCTACTAATCTTTTTTTTTTTTTTTTGCCCTAAGATTGCTTTTATCTTTCTATATCTCAAAAGACAACGAACTCAATCATGTTCTTTGACCTAGAAATAAGGGCACATAAATCTATTACTGCAGTTTTAGAGTGAGTGATATTTCAAAATTAATTTTATCCATCAATCAAACCAGAACTATATTAATTGAGCATGTGTTATATGAAATAGGTGCCTCTGGAATGACTATAATGGATGAATTTTGATGGTTAAGTTTTGTTGTCAACTAGACCTCTTAGTAATCTTAAGTAGGTCTCTGGGGTTGTTTACAGGACGATGGCCCTCTCAGTAGGGGGCAGGATGTAAAGAGGTTCAAAGGACCTAGAAACAAGCATCCTTTCCTGAGAGGAAGGAAAATTCCAGAGACTCAGACAGTAATCAAGTCTGTAAAAGGGTTGCAAGACCCTGCCCTAAGGCTAAAGGGGAAGGAGATCTCTTCATTTCCCCCAGCCTCTTTTGCTTGTGTGTGTGGTATTGGGTATGGCTTCTCTGCTTAGACCTGTGAAAAGGGAGGGCAGGGAGGAGCCTCTTTTGCCATTATGGAACTTCCCTTGGATCTATAACATCAATAAATCATTTCCTACCATAATCATGCCTCATTTGGATGTTCATAGCTATGGCACATGAGCTAACGATGACCAAATCTTTTGTGCAGAGTGAGGGTCACTAGAAGATAGATAATTTCTATATCAGGAGTAGATATGTAGATTGAAAGAAAAGGTTTCGGAAATCTTATTTAAAGGGTTATATGTCATTTCCTATCTATTAGAGCACATTCTATTGAATAAAAGTCACCTTTTATATAACTTTTTAACATTTGCTTATTTATCATTTATAAACAGAGAGAAAGAAAGAAAGAATGGGCACACAGGGACCTCTAGCCACTGAAAATGAACTCTAGATACATAAGCATCTTGACTTTTTCGTGGATACTGGGGAATCAAATCTGTATCTTTAGGCTTTGTAGGCAAGTGCATTAATGGCTGAGCTACCTCTCCACCCCAAAGTCACCTTTTCAAAAGGAATTTGAACTTTTGAAAATGTGACTTGTACATGCTCACCTAGCTAATTTTGAAGCAGAGGACTAGGAAAAGCAAGTCTTTTATTTCTTTCCTAAGTTCTCTTGCTACTGTGCTCAGATCAACTTTGTATTAAAAACCAATGAACATAGGGAGAGCACAGGACCATATGTGGCCGGTCATGTTAGCATTGTAACCATTAGGCATGGGAGAAAATTGTTTTTAAGATAGAAATGGCCTCTTAGGTTCATAGAAAAATTCAAGATGAATCTGAAGTAGAATCAAACACTTTCATGGAAAAAAAATCTGTGTGGCAAGGTAAAAGGGGAAAGAAAAACAGAAGTAATAAATTTTAATTGATTTTTTTTTCCTTTTGAAAATCCATCTAGTGAGAAATGACTTAGAGAATTCATTTATTTTGCTTCTGTGGTTAGCAGTGACTTCCTCAGGGGAACCAAATGGTAGTGCACATGCTTCCAGGCAGTCATCTATATTTATGTATTAGATGCCCACCCTTTTCAAGTTTTAGTAGAAAGAAAAGTCAGACAGATCTCCTGTACTTGGGGTTATTATGCACCTTGAAAAAAAGTGATTGTGAGTCAAGGCTATTGAAAGCCCTTGACGAGGAAGCTGGATGAGCCTAGAGATTTCAGCACTGAGAGGCATGATGCTGGTGTGAACCTTTGATGTCTGTGGGATTTTCACATGGATTGTCTCATATGGAGGGAGGTTCTGATGGTTTTACTTATATTTCTTGGAGTTAAGAAATGGGAAAACAATGCATTTCTGAAGAACAAAGTAGTTTATCTTCCTAAGGATTGATGGTAACAGTGAATTTACTGTAACAGGAACTAGTTTCTCTTTGACAAAGACTTGAGAATTAAACCCACTTTTTAAAGTTCCTTCATTGGCCTTCAAGATCAATTATATATTCTTTGTCCAACAACTACTCTTACTAGGAACTATTCTTTTTTACAGAATAGAAAAAAAATGTAAGAAGTGTCTCAAACCTTAAGTTTATAATTAGTTAAATTCTGATGAAAGATCCAAACTTATTAGGAAGCCTGGGATCCATGGTCTAAAACTGTCCTTTTAAAATTTATCCACTTTGTGTTACCCAGGTATTTGACATTTAAAATAGATATAAAATTCAAAGGCCTACTGATAATAAATCATGGACAACTTTATTGAAAACAATTCTCTGTTATAATTTTAGCACTAAATAAAGACAAAAGCAAATTTGTATACTAATGAGATGGATACTTTGGCGTAGTTTTATATAAAAAACTAAATCTTGGCTGAATATTGGATACTGCAGAATGCGGAACATCTTCAGTGGTTTTCAAAGTTGATCAATATTTTGATTTCTAATCAACAAGGCTGAGAACATTGATTCACATAAATAAAAGGGCAAAATGGCATAATTATGTTTAGGCCATTTCAGGAATCGTTGAAAATTCTGTCCTACTCCCAAGCCAAAATTCATTTGTCTATTTTGTTTGTTTATTTTTGGAAGTAGGGTTTCATTCTAGCACAGGCTAAACTGCAATTCACTATATAGTCTCAGGCTGACCTTGAACTCACAGGGATCCTCCTGTGCTGGGATTAAAGGCATGCACCACCACACCTGGTTTTCTATTATGTTTTCTTTTTTTTTTGGGGGGGGGTCTTCTGAGGTAGGGTCTCACTCTAGCCCAGGCTGACCTGGAAATCACTATGTAGTCTCAGGGTGGCCTTGAACTCATGGTGATCCTTCTACCTCTGACTCCCGAGTGGAGTGCTGGGATTAAAGGTGTGCGTCATCATGCCTGACTTCTTTTTTTTTTTAAATGACTTACATCAGCAACTCCAACAGCTATTTTTAAAATCAAATGTTCTATCAAATTTGACACTTCCATGCTGAGCAGAGGACTAAAAGTCTCTGTTTTCCATAATTAAGACATTATGTTTTTATAAGAACAGAAAACTTTGGATAATAAAAACTTTGCAATTAATAGCATGAAGTATTCTCAGACCTGAACTGATATGTTTTTCACACCATTATTGGCACTGTGGGGTTTGAGAGCATGTGCAGTGAAAAACATAGATGTTGAGGGTTCAGAAACTAAGCTTTGTGGGAAAGTGTTTCCAGAAGCATCTCAAGTTCACTATATCTTAGATTTTGAATTAATTTTTGATTATTTCTAAGCTTGTATTTAGAAAATTTTACTGTTGCCAATTTTTTTTTGGTGACCTCTACCTTCAGTTATGGAACCCCTGTGCGATTATGAACCACAGTTTAAAAAGCTGTGGGCTAGAGTATCAGTGCTCACAGTATAGTCCTGATTACAGCTATACTTTTACTTGGGACCTGAGAGAAATGCAAGTCTTTAAGCACATCCAAATATATCAGTGGAAAAGTAATAAAACCATGGTTAATTAGCCCTCTAGGAGAACCTCTGACGATAGGACCATGAGATCACTGAAGGATTCAACACAGTGTTGCCATAAAGAATGCGGAAGATTTCCTGAAACCACTGAGAGATGGGTTGGGAATCCTAGCCATCCTTTGACAGAATGTCAGACTTTTGACTCCTTCAACATAGCTATTTCTTGGGTTTTCATTATTTAATTGATACATGAATCACTTTGTTATCCCCGAAAATGGTAAGCATAAGGAATATGCTGTCCCTTCCTATGGTAGCAATGGGCAACTTAAATTTTAAGGAAACTTTTATCCAAGAACTTGGCATTTGTCGGTTTTTATTATTTATTAGAAGCAATCTAGGCTTTTTTCCCAATTCAGAACAAGTGTACCTTTTTTGTATGATTATCATAGAAAAATGGTGGGCATAGTGTTTGTTCATGGACATCCTGATTTCTTTGTTAGTTTGACACTGCCAAAGATCTTACTGATCTTTGAATTTTAATATCTATTCAACTGATAATTAAGGGAAGAGAAATAGTTGAATATGAATTAATTCTTATATTATCTCCTGTTGTGCTTTATTTGCCATTCTCTCTTTTTATCAACTTGCATATTCTAACTAGAATTAGGAAACCCATGCAAGAAAGACTGCCTGAGTCACTGCCTCATCGTTTTTGGGGAGCAGGGGTGGGGTGCAGTATACTCTGGTCTTCCTAGAATTGAATGCATAGAAGGGTAAGGATTTTTTAATGTCTGAAAGGTTGCTAAGGGCATTTATCCATCCTTTGAGATGCAGACACTGAGAAAATAGACAAAGCTCATAATCCTAACATTGTTTATTGTGATTTTGCATCTGACATATGTTAATAGCCTCATGGGAAAGTACACTAGAATACACCCAAGTGAAAATATTTGTTGATCAACTCATAGTTTTGGGAAAGACCTGAGAAACTCAATGTAAGGGAATCTGGGATTGCAACCAAAGAAATGTAGATCTAATTGAGCATCTATTGTGGAGTTCAGTCCTGAAATGAGCAGGTGAGATGAGAAATGAACGTCCCAAAGAGAAGAATGAAAACATGGGCATCATTAAGGCTTCAAGTCAGCCAAGTTGTATTCACTATGTAGTCTCAGGGTGGCCTTGAACCCATGCAATTCTCCTACCCCTGCCTCCAAAGTGCTGGAAGTAAAGGTGTGAACCACAACACCTGGCCTAGCATTTGTGATTTGACCAATGTAGAACAGCCCAGGAGTGTGTGTGTGTGTGTGTGTGTGTGTGTGTGTGTGTGTGTGTGTGTATTTCTATGTTTATATAATTTTATTCTAATATCAAAGTATTTTAGGTCTTTTAGAAATATTCACTTAACCACATTGAACATGGAAACACTTTCCCTGCTATTGTTACTATTTAACCTCACCTGTACCAAATTTGTTTCTTTAGTCCAACCTTTAAGTCGTTACCAGAGCCAGAGAGAGGACTTATTATGTCACATCATATTGCATTCAGCCTCTGTCTTGACTGTCAGAACCTTATTGCATCCTGATTCTTCCATCAAACTTATTGACTGTTATTTCTAGCTGTGTGCCCTCAGACATTTGTTTCCATTGATGACTATTATTTTCATGTCTTCAAGCCATTAATAAAAATTATGAATAAGAAAATGCAGACAACAGAACCTGCATTTCACTCCCCACAGCTCCTTCTGGTTGATTTTAATACTTTAATTAGATACTGTTCATCCACAGAATCTTATGAGTACCTAGCTCATATTTTTCAACTTTTCTTCAAAATTGCTATGGTACCTATTCCCTGTCACCTGCTGTGGTAGTTTGAATAATGTCCCCCAAAAGAATTAAGGATTTATTAAAATTATTAATTTTCTCCAGGATTCTGGCAGGAGGAAGTGCCACTTTGGCCTAGCCTCCTGGGGACTGGCCCTTTCTAATTTGGATGTAAAATAGTAAGGATAGATATGCAAAAGAAGAGCTGGAACCCTGACCAGGAGTTCTGCATTTTGTGAATCACCTTGTGTTAGGAGTGTGCTTGCTGGCTTCTGGAGGTGCTGTCTCTGTCTCTGCTTGGATCTGTGAAAGGGGCCAGCCTTTCCTTAACTTCTTCCCCTGGATCTGTTCAATAAATATTTTCCAGGGCTGGAGAGATGGCTCAGCGGTTAAGGCACTTGCCTCCAGTGCCTAAGGCCCAGGGTTCAATTCCCCAGGACCCATATATGCCAGACCCACAAGGTGGTGCCCTGGTTCTCTCTCTCTCTCTCTCTCTCTCTCTCTGCTTGAAAATGAATAAATAAAATATTTATAAATAAATAAATAAATAAATAAATAAATAAATATTTTCCTCCCCATAATCGTGCGTGATTTGGAGATTCATCCCAGTAGTGTGTGGCTGACTATGACACCTGCCTTCCTGGTGTCCAGGTAAATCATGTACTTCATATGTTTTTTCTTTTTCTGAATAGTAATCTTTTCATTGAAATAAATGTGACTAATCTGACATGATATTTTGTGATCCATGAAATAACTATTTGGAGTGGGCATAAATGTTTGGTTTAATATCACTAACTTCCTGCCACTCAGATTGCACCAATCAGGGAACACTTACTCCAGGAAATCACATTTAATGAAGGAGGATTTTGATAGTCTGGATAGGGAAGGAAGGATGTATGTGTCAAGGACATTTCCCACTGTTCATTTATACTAATGTGCTCATCAATTTTACTTTCCTTGTATCAGTTATTTTCCCATTGCTGGGACAAAATTTCCAGCCCAAAATAACTTATAGAGGAAAATGCTCTAACCTGGAAAGGAATTTTCCTCAAGACATGGTGAGATCAGGAAGCCAGCATCACAGTTCATTAGGAGAGAGAGAGAGAAAGAGAGAGAGAGAGAGAGAGAGAGAGAGAGAGAGAGAGAGAGAGAGAGAGAGCAGCAAGTGTGACCAGGTTTTAATATCTCTAGGCTGACCACCAATGGCACACTTTCTTCAACAAGGCTGTACCTCGACAAGGTTCCACAACCTTCCCAAACAGTGATACCAGCTGGAGATCATTCAAACTCATAAGCCTATGTTGTGTATAGGGCATTATATTTAAATCGCCACTCTCCTCTTGCTAAACATAAAGATATTTATAGTAAAATGTAGCATTTTGTTAAGCGTTTAATGGAGTTGGACAAGGTGTCACATTTCTGTAACCTTAGTACTTGGGAGGTGGATCCAGGAAAACTGGGAATTCAAGGTTATCTTTCACTATATAGGGAGTTAAAGGCCAGCCTGGACTACATGTAATCCTGTCTCAAAACCAAAATAAATAAAATGATATATATATAAATAAAAGCATACTGAATTGTACCCTTTGAATAAATTCAGAACTAAATAATGGATATACCTGAGTGGATAATGTTGTATCAAGGTATTACATTTGGATTTAGTAAAAATGTAAGAAAAGAGAGAAACCAGGACAGTGAATTTTGCCCTATCCTGCTTCTGCTATTCAAAACTAAGATTCTACAAAGATGATGCAGCTTTGTTAAACTTTTGCCATCAGTTTTTCCCATAAAACTTGCTTAACTTATTTTAGATAAAGCTCAAAGTTTTTAGTAATTTTTTTTCCTGTTCTGATATTTAACACTCTTTTCTGAGATGTATTTCAAGTCAGACCATCTTTAAAACCAATCTTATTTCTTCTACCATTTTACAATGTGTTTCAGTCCCTCCCCCTCTTATAAGTATCCTCACCTTACAAATAGTAGAAGGAAATGTCCCATGAGGAGCATCTGTCACCATCAGAATATCTGGACTTGGACAGAGAAGGCAGAGCTGGTAGTGTGATTGAGTCTCACTGAAATGGACAACATACAATTTCATGAAAGACTTCCGTTGTTTTAAGCTCCCAGCATAATTGGTCTCCCCTTTCCATCACTGTGATAGATGTTTTGCATTATAATTGCAAGGCACACCACCCTGGTGGAGTATGAATGATCAGTCCTTTTTTTTTTTCTATTTTTCTAGAAACGATTGA
Source organism: Zapus hudsonius (assembly GCA_004024765.1). Lineage (NCBI taxonomy): Eukaryota > Metazoa > Chordata > Mammalia > Rodentia > Dipodidae > Zapus > Zapus hudsonius. Next base: position 23,871 of record PVHP010016836.1, on the reverse strand, counting down.
TCATTCATATTTATAGGGCTATCAACTGCTAGGCTGAGGAAAGGTCAGTATTGATTATCTATGCCATGCAGATGGTATGCTTCTTTACTAAACATAAATATGAGCTCCTTTTATGAGAATGCTGTGGTTTTTCAGGGAAGAAAGGTGGAGGGGGGAAGAGGCAGCAATGTGAGTCAGGCAGTGAGTTTCAATTAAAATACACAGATACTGTCACAGGACTTGGGCATATATATGGTAACAATTTAGATTAGTTAATTCATCTCTGCTACACATGCATACACATACACACACACACACACACACACACACACACACACACACACACACACACACTAGATGAAGAAATAACCTGATGGTACATAAGTAAGATAGTATTACTGGCATTAAGAGGCATGGAAAGGATGTTTGTTAAAATGGGAACAATGCTTTCCTGTGGGTCATAGATTTTGGACTATTAGGTGATTTTTTTTTCCTTTTCTGTGCTCTCTACATTTTGAATGTGATTTAGCAATAAGTACTGCTATCAAACGCACTGTGACTGCAACACCAGTTGGAGGGAGCTGTGAAGACACTAGCCACTCCTTTAAAGGAACTCACTTTCTGAGTGAAGTCCAGGCTGCCCTAAGGGCTTCCTGTTGCTCCTCAATCTCATTGATGACTCATGTTGGGCTTCCTCTGCTTGTCTTTCCTAACCCTCCCCTAAACACTTAGAGTTTTCGGTCACTTCAGCCTGCGCTCCGAATGGCAGCTGGTGAAAGTGGACTACAAGTCTATCTTCAGCCGGCACTGCACCAAGGACGACTATCAGACCTGGCACCTGCTCAACCAGGTACACCTATAGTGGGACTTCCTGGCCTCCAGAAGGAGGAGCTACTGCAAGTTGGTGTGTCTTCTCGGGCCATACCATTTGGGAGAGGAAGGTAGTGGACCAATTAACCATGTGAGTGTGTATTTGGGGTAAATAGTTGGGTGCACAAACCCAGCAGGGGTTTATGATGTTTTGGTATCATTTTGCACCCTGGGATTCTATGTACCTATTAGATTACTGAATTCCCTGGGGGAGAGGGATGGTGATAATTTCCTTTTATTTCATTCTGCAGAAATGTGAGCACCAGGTAGCTAGGAGGGTCATTGCCTGTCCATGTAGCAGGTATCAGAGCAGTCAGAGCCTGGAACACCAGAGAGAGGATTGCTGAGAAAGGACACAGGGTAATTGCTTCTAGTGATGGTAGCTGGTTCTCACTGCTGTATACTCAGACCTTTGTATTCTTCCAAATCCATTGGTCTTGTAATTTGTACAAACGTCTGCTCCTCATTTTGTCCGTATTTTGGATTTAGGAGCTAGGTGTGATCATTGTCATAATGAGGGAACTTTTTGGGTCAACTTCAATATTACTGTGGAGATGATGTGGAAAACAATGGACCAGAAGTTGGTTTCTTTCCTTGATATTATCTGCATCTGTCACCTGGACACATGGTGGTCTGTGCGGAACACCTGAACTACACACTCTCTATAGGGGTGGAGAAGAACATGGATGATATAGACATGGCAGGAGAGGGCAGATAGAGGGGTGGTCCTACTATAATCATCATAGTGCTTCCTTTCTATGGTGGTAGAAAATTAACATTTTGTTCTTGAAACTCTCAGATAGTTACAAGGAATCAACTCATAAACAAAAAGACTGACTGAAGCACAGTGAAAAGGCCAATAGTCCTGTTGACCAACTGGCGTATTCTGCCCTCTGTGTGTTCCCTGCCCTTCTCACTGTGACCTTTCTCTCTCAGGGAGAGCCTTGCGTCATGGGGGAAAGGAAAATATTCAAGAAACGCAAGCCAGGTGCTCAGTGTGCCCTGGGAAGAGACTACTCAGGGTCAGTGGTCTCAGAACCCTGTGTCTGTGCTGACTGGGACTTCGAATGGTGAGTCCTTCGTGTAACATTTCATCACCAATTCCAGCCAGAGGTTGACCTGTTTGTGGTGTGGGGGAAAGGTAGTGTATGTGGAGGAAGGTTTGATGCAGGTGCAGGAAGGGCATCTGCTGTTCAGGTTATTGGGCTAGACAAGTGGTCTGCAACACTGAAAAGAGGAAAGGGTGAGGAATTTTCATGGGGAAGATCGCCTCTCTCTCTCTCTCTCTCTCTCTCTCTCTCTCTCTCTCTCTCTCTCTCTCTCTCTTTCTCTCTCTCTCTGTCTCTCTGAGCATCATTTCCCAGGAGTGTTCTCATCTCAGCAGAGTGAGTATCTGTATCTGACAGAGCTGGAGGAGTGGGAACAGGCACAGATGAGGCTTAGAGGGCTACTGCCCTGGGAAGTTATCTCCAGACATATTTACATCTCAAATGTTGATTTTATGTGAATAAGAATGCTTGATCATCACTTCACTTTGTTTGTTTTTAATTGACATTTAATATTTGTATCTATTTATAAGACACAATATGATAATATGTACATGTATAACATGATAAAATGATCAGTCAAGGTAATTAGCATTTCCTTCTGCTCAAACATCGATCGGTTCTTTCTGTCAGAATCTTGGGAAACTTCTACTTACAGACTACAATTCTCCCTCTCATGATAATAAAAAAGAAAAAAAACCTCTGAATCTCACCAACTGAAATTGAAATCTTATACAGAGCCAGTGACTCCAAAATGTCAAAATATTCACCTCCATCCCTCAGCCTCCTTCTCCTCTTATACAAAGATCTGTTCAGCCTGAATCTGGCAAAGTTAGTGTGTCCAAAGCAGACTCTTCTCGAGTCCCTTTCACTGGAAGAGGTTGCTTCTTTTGCCATTTGTGTTTGTTTGAATTAGGTGTCCCCCAGAAACTTATGTGTTCTGAATTCTAGGTGTCCAGTTGGTGGCAGTTTGGGAGTTGGAGCCTTACTGAGGGAGATGTGTTGTTGGGGTAGGCTTATATGTGTTATGGCCAGCTTTCTGTTACCACCTCTCCTGCACTGTTTCCACCTGCGGTGGCAGAGGTGATGTCCAGCCTGTGCTCATGCCATTTTTCTTCTTCATGGAGATTCCACTTGAGTGTATAAGCCAGAATTAACCCTTTCCTTCCATAACCTGCTTTTGGTCAGGCGCTTTATGCCAGCAACAGGAAGGTGACTACAATACCTGTCATTCTCAGATGGAAGCTATCAAAGATTCATTTTGGTTTCTGCCTCAAAATATACTTGCTATGAAAACACTTCTATCCATTCCCATAGCTGTTTGGATTAACATATGTCTAGTAACTGTCCTTCCACTCTCAACATTGTCACCCTAAAATCCATTCTCCTCACAGCAACCAAAATTACACTAAAAAACTCTACAACAGACAGGTCTGGAAAGATGGCTCAGCAGTTAAAGGTGCTTGCTTAGAAACTCTTGATGGCCTTTTCCCAGAACCCTTTCCCAGTCCCCAGGTAAAGCTAGATGAAATGTACAAAATGGTGCTTGTGTCTGGCGTTTGTTTGCAGCAGCACAGCAGGAGGTGCTCTCTCTCTCCCTCCCTCTCTCTCTAATATGTAAATAAATGCTTAAAAATCTCCAAAACAGAACTTAGAACTCCCATACTTCCAATACTCACTTAAAATACTTCCCCATCTTCCTTTCTTTTTATTTTATTGTCCATAATGAGTTACATTGTTTAGTGGGCCAACAATGAGTTGTTTTCCCCAATTCCTCAATGCCTCCCCTCCCCATCCCCAATCAGCTGGATATCCTCCTCCATGGGCCATCTGGATCTATCTTTGTGGTAGGGGACCATGGATAGCCTAGTATTCAGCCGGGTTCTCCTGACCCAAGTGTGTTGTTACTGAGGGGTGCCATGCCTCTGTATAGTCTCCTCCACCACGGCTCTCACAATCTTTCTGCCCCCTCTTCTGCTCAGTTCCCTGAGTCCTGGTGGGTGAGTATTAAGGCTGCTTTAATGTTGTGAGCTTAGGGGTTTTGTGTCGAAAATCATTGGTTTCTGTCTCACTGGCTTATCCTTTGTTGATTGAATGGCTGTGGCTGTGGGTCCCTTGTTCATCCTGTCATTCTCTGTGGGGTTCCATATGGATCCTCCACGATATGACTGTGGTGGCTCATCTCTTGCCAGGATCTCAGCTTTCTGCCTGCAGTCAGTTGGTAGGGTTATTTGGGCCACAGCTCTCTGGCTGCCTCCTGAAAATTACAAACACAATTGGCTTGCTCTGTGCTAGGTTGTTTGGCCTGGCGCCCTTTTGTCGCCATTACTGTTGCTTTCTCATCAACTGTTGGCAGCCACTCGACTATCTCCAACAATTCATCCATGCTGAGTCGTAGCAAAGAAAATGGAGAATATAAGAATTTCTTCTGAATCTCAGCATGGCTGGAACCTTTGAATCGCCCATATCTCAGAAAAACAGGCAGCTTCTTAAAACTGCTTCCTGAGGTCACCCTGCCTCATTTGTTCCCTGCTTTTTGCCTTGCTAATATTCACCTATGATGTGAACACACTTTCAAAAAATTAAATAGCTTTATTATGAATAAGTATATACATTGTATGAGCAGTTCTTGCTAAGGTGCCCTATTTCCCTCCTCTCTGTTGCCTACCCACTGGGGTCCCTCCTTGGTTTGCATACTGGATCTGTCCATAGGGTAGGGGGTTATGACCATGCTTTTGAAGGTTTTATCATCACTTGTCTTTCCCAGAAGGATATAAGAACTGTGAATGTAGGAGCTTCAGATTTTCCTCATTGTTGAAATTCCATCTTTCTGAATGTAGTTCCTTCGGGAGAGTTAAAAAAAAAAAAAAAAACAAAAAAAAACTCCCTACTTCTAGGAATATGTGGCTAGGAATATCAGTCCAGTCTCAACTGGATGAATTCTTTCAGTCTAACCCAATCAAAAGCTGCACTTCAACTTGATGGTTTGCATAGCTCACCCCAGTTAGAAGACAAAGTTAAGGGCTCAAGCCTCAAGCCTCATGAAGACCGGGAAGAAGTAAGGTTATGATAGAGTTGTACTTAGGCTTCTCTGGGGTAGAACAGTAGAGCAAGCTCAAGTGCACAGGGCATCTGTTCCTGCACAGCAACCTCTCTCTGCCCATGACCATCCCACCTAGCACGTTGTGATTAGTCTAGACTGCCTTCTATTAGGAATATAAGGGATAACCAAGTCATCTGGATGACTTTGTGGACTCCTTATGCTTCATCTTTGGAAAGCTCAGCTTTCATTAAAATAGAATGTACTTGGTGGAATTTAAACTGCAATAGCAGTGCTCTTGCTGTGACAAAGTTGACTTTTAGAGGAGAATTGGGAAAATAAGTTAATTTTGATTATTAATATTTCTTAAGATATTTTATTAATGGTATTATTTAATTATTGTGGTTTATTTATTTATTTATTTATTTATTTATTTATTTATTTATTTATTTATTTATTGTGAGACAGTGCTTCATATATCCCAGGCTGGTCACCATTTTGGTGTGCAGCAGAGATTAACCTTCAATTTCTGATTCTCTTCCCCCACCTTTTGAGTACTGGGATTTTAGGTGTGTACCATCACACCCCATTAATTCTAGGCTGGGGATTGAATCCAGGGTCTCATATACAGTAGGCAAACACTCTACCAACTCAGTCTTTGGGAAAAGTATTATTAATTACAACCCAGAAAAACAGTTAAAGCAAATGTATATGGTAAACTAGTTACAAGTATGGCTTGGAATATATATAAAATCAGTCCCCACATGGCAGGGAGGAGTATCAGAGTCCATGGCAGTAGGCACATTGCAGTTGGAACTCCTCACACTGAGAAGTCTAGGAAGCTGAGAGAAGACAGGAAGTAGGTCAGGTTGTAAAACAAAAAGGACTTATAAATCAAAAAGGACATATACTCCAATGATGCTCCATGAAGGGGCTAGTCTATAACACCTCAAGGTCTCACCCATTATGAACCCGCTTTCTAGAGCAAGGCTCTACCTCTTAAAGATTCCACAACCTTCCAAAACATCACCACCAGGTGGGGACCTGTCCAAGTACATGTGCCTGTCAGGACATTTTATATTCAAACCACAAGAGATGTCCAGTTGCTTATTCAGACTAGGAGTTGCAGACTGCCTGTGTCCATATTTAGATTGACTGTATTTCTGTCCCCTGTCTTGGAGCCTGGCATGCTACAAACTCTGTACCCTCATCACAGACCCTCAACCAGTGTGAGAAGAAACAAGGACCACAAAATAAGTATTTTACCTTCAGTATTGTCATCTGAATTTACTGGTCTGGATTTAAAAAAATCTTTTGTTAACATTCATAGATTTTTATTTTGGGAAACTTTCTTAATCTTTGTGTCATTACCTCCTTGGCTGCAATATGAAAATACTTAAGTGCATCTCACTGGGTCTAAGGGAGAAATAAATGAATTAAGAAAAGAATGAATATAGGTCATTAATATAGAGAGGCACTTATCCTAGTGGTATAGAACATATGATAGCTACCACAGCTACTGCTGTGCATCTCATACCCCAGGTTTAAGTGGTCCTCATAGGATTTATACCAGATAAATTAGAGTTTATACAATCAAATAAGCACTGCTCTCAAAGTAGTACCATTGGGCACTATCCATTTATTTTAATGTTAGTGTCATTGCTTAAAGGGTTCTGAATCCTTCTTTGGGGAATGTTGTCAGAATGCATCCTTAAAGCTGGGAGGGTGGGGGAGGGGAGCTCTTGCAAGGCATTCCATATTCCTCACATTTGTGTTGCTAGAGGTATCATCTGTATCCAAGGCTTTGTGGTGTCACTACCAGCATTTTACTGAGAAGGATGTGAGCATCTTTTTCATAAGTTACCTGACCATAGTTACATAAACGGGGCTAGTTAAATCTCAGATTCTCTCATCTGTACCTTTTGTTCAGGAAATCAAACTAGTTTTATTATTTGAGATTTGCTTTTATTTTTTTATGGAAAAAGGTCTCAACACTTAGTTGCTCTAAAATTAGAACATAATTCTAAATGACCCAGGGTTAGTGCTGCAGATAAAGTTTAATGTAGAATATTTCATCAACTCTAAAACAATTTCAAATAAAACAGTGTTGACCTTTGGTAGTGGAATTGTAATAGATATATATGGTCTCCAAGCAGACTTTATAGAATTTTTGATATATAAGTTATTATATGTTTACATTTCTATGGTCAGTCACACCTCATACTCAAAAGAAGGCAGAAGGACCTCTTGTGTCTGACGCAGGGTAAAAAGGCAAGCAAAGTTTGGTGACGCTTACCAGTCATTATCAGAAAACAGAAATGAAAAAAAGTCACGTGGCTTAAAAAGCATCCTTTTACTTCTGAAGATGGAGGAGTCATCTTTTGATTTCTGAAATTATATAGTTATTTACAGAGGAGGGAAACACACAAAATGATTTTCTTTAACTCAGTTTCAATTAGAATAGATACTGGTTTCAAAATGCAGGCTTTTATTTTTTATTTTATTTTATTTTATTTTGCCAGTTTTGGACAAGCATCTCAACTCTAGTTTATTTTATTTTTTATTTTTTTAAATTTTTTTATTGTCCATAATGAGTTACATCGTTTAGTGGGCCAACAATGAGTTGTTAACCCCAACTCCTCATTGCCCCCCTCCCCATCCCCAGTCAGCTGGATATCCTCCTCTGTGGGCCGTCTTTTTGTTTCATTTTCATTAACATTTGCCTGTGTGGCTTCCATGCTAATACTGGAAGTCAGTGAATGGTGACAGGGTCACTGCCTTTATTCCTTCACTGTGGTCTTCCCTACCAGCAGATGTTATCAGGTAAAGAATTGAAGTGCTCAGTCAGCTCCAGCCATTATCACACATACTCCATTTACTTGTTTCGCTAAGACAAATCCAGGCATGCTCATTGGGTGGGTATTGGCAAAGTTGAAGTCTCGGGACAGCAGGGAGAAGATGTAACCTAGTTTTCAGTCATGTTGAGACATTGGTGGCTTGAGATGGTGTATTGAATGTCTTCATTTTGTTGGGGTTGTTAAGTGGTATAAGCTGGGTTCACAAAAGGGAACCATGTCCCAGCTCTGTTTAAAGGGAGGTGTTTATAGACTCTCAGAAGTATTTGTCTATAGAACACCACAGACTTTTTACCACAGTATGTGTCAGAAAAAGCTGTGGACTTTGCCTAAATATTGAAGTTTTAACTTAGGAGCCTGACAGATCTTCAGCCTTGTTGTAGTCAACTTTCTCTGTTGCTGCCCACAAAGAACCCAAACAAAAGCGGCCTGTGGAGGAATGGGTTTATTTGGCTTACGGACTCAAGGGGAGACTCCATCATGGTTGGGAAAATGATAGCATGAGCAGAGGGGTGGACATCACTTCCACCACAGCACTGTAAACAATGGCAGGAAGGTGTGCCAAACACTGGCAAAGGGAAGCTGGTTTATAACCCCATAAGCCTGCCCCCAACAACACAGCTCAAGCGAGGTTCTAATATCTATCTAAACTGCCATCAGCTGGGGATCGATCATTCAGAACACATTTGTTTGTGGGGAACACCTGGATGAAACCATGACAAGCCTCAAATGTATTCTGAGGAGCTATTCCATAGCAGCCTCCAGTATGGCATTGTCAATGGGCCAAGAACAAAGTCCCACTCAGAATTCAATTGTCAGAGACTCTCATGTGCTTGGGAGGAACATTAGGTCCTTGATTCAAAGCCTTCTGGGGGGGGTGGCCCTCTGGGACAATCAACATCTTATTAGTGAGGAATCGGGAAGGGGTCCCTTTCTCTTCCTCCTTCCTTTCCCTGCTTACTCAACAATACCTTTAACTGAGTACCTACCCTGTCCTAGCTGCTGTCATCAGTCTTTTACATGAAATATCTTCATTTCAACTAACTTGTAGGAGAGTTTATTATTATAGGTATTTTATGAATGAAAATGGCGACACAGAGATAATAATATTCTGATTCCAGAATCCCGAGACTTAATGAATGTATCTTGGTGGTTACTTCTATGTTCAGGATGGAGCCAGATATACATGGTAAGGTTCCGAAGTGATGATGCAGAAGATATGGAAAGAGATCTTGGGGTGCCTCAGCACATCAACTCAGGAATGTCTTCAATCCATTCAACCTTTAAAATTACACATATAGAGTACAGCAAGTTACCATGTATATTTTTCTATAGTGGGCAAGCCAAAGTATAAACATGACAATAAACAATGCATAAACAAGAGTTATTGTGCTAAAAAAAGCATAACAAAGAATAATGAAAAGAGTGTAATTAAGTGTTGAATTTTATGGTCCAGAACTACAGAGTCCATTATAGTAACCAGTAGTCACATGTGATTATTTGCATTAAAATGAAATAAAATTAAAATATGATTTTTTTCATTGCACTGGTTAGTGGTTAACATAACAGAAATCATCTGTATTCAACATGTTTACCATAGGAAGTTTTATTGGCCTGCACTATTATTTTATAAGGTAGCGAGGGTCAGAACACAGTTTATTGGGTAGAGATCATGATGAAATCATGGAAGGGTCCTGGAGGAGGTGGTGGTGTAGCTGTTTAGATTCACTGCTGAGTAAATAAAGGGAAATAAAGGGGTCTCCAGGAAAATGGCAGAGGGCGGACATAAAGAAGCAGATACATGAGCAGGTTAGCAAAGAGAGGGAAAAAGACAATGGATATAGTGGGATTTGACAAAGAGACGCGTTTGAGGAATGATTGTTAGGCTTTCCAAACATTTTTTGGAAAAGCTTGGGTATAATTGTCTCTTTTCTCTATGTAGCTTATGTTTTACTCGGCTGTTATTCATGGAGCCATGGTGGTGGCTGCTTCTGATTTGTGAGTCTCACTATGCCTGAAATGAGGAAATGCTCTACTTTGTCCTGTACCTGCCATGCTAAACCATTCCTAAAATAGAACAGACTCACCTGTCTGCTCCATATCACCTGCCAGGTGGGAGAGAGGGGGAAGTAAGGTCAAGGAGGCTGTGCTGAGGCTGTGCGGGATTTGAGACTTGGACAGGCCCTGTAGATTGTCTAGAAGAGGCTGCATCTCATGTCATTCTTGAGGACCATGGGGACTCCTTGGAATTGTGTTAATGTTCATCAGGGATCAGGAGTCTCCATGGTCACCCCCATCGGTTGGCTTCCACTGGGTACCATGTCCAGTAAGTCACTGGTCCTCTTTCAGTTTTGTTGCTCTGTCCACCTGCTAAAGGTATTGGATCCGAGGTTCACAAGAGTTCCTTTCTCTTCTGACAAGTGGAGGATTTTCAATTTCTGAGCTGCCTCTGCCATTCCTCTTTTTGAAGAGAGGCTTTTCCCTTGGATGGAGTCTGGTTAAGCACATCTTCTTGGAAATGAACAAAATTTCTCCTAAACTTTTAGCAGTTCTACAGCATTTACAATTAAGGAACACACAAGGGTTACTTTTTTTTTTTTTATTTTTGAAATAAACTACTCTGTGTGTTTGCAGAAATCTGACAGCATACTGCCCTGAGGCAAATCAAACTTTCTGGTGCATTCTGTCCAAATCTCACAATTGAACAGAACACACCTTTCCCCAGGAAGCTGGAGCAATAGCTGAAGGTGCTGACTGGCTTAAATAACACCGACTCTGAGCTGGGAGGGAGGCTGGACAGTGTGAGAGAGCTTAATATACATTTAGCAGAAATTAATGAAGAAGTCCACAGCTTGGGGGCAACCAGCTTCCATTAATGTTGTTAAATATTAATGAGGTGCTTTTGCTCTTTGGGGCAAAGCAGCATGCTTGAAACACCTTTTTTAATTACTGTATCGCTAACAGGTAGCAGAGCTGAACAGAACTGCTGAAGATGGTTGCACTGTGCACAGAGCTTGAAAACATTTCTATCTTTCCCAAGGATTCTTCAAGAAAGCATCTTTCCTTCACAGATTACCAATATTTGCTAGGTCCATCAGGGCAGCACAACAGGTCTGCCTCATAAAGCAGCAGGAGAATTTTCTAGAAATAGTGCAGATATAGTCCAATGTAGTACTTGGAAATAAGATATTTGGGGGTATGTGGGCAAATATTTAACTCTTTGGGAATAAACAAATATTGATTGCTATATATAGTCTTGCAGTGGCAGGTTTCAAGCTACACAAAGGACATCAGCAAATACAGAATTAGGAAGAGATGGGTAGTTAGCTGGCTCTATGCTCTACAGTGTTCCCAGCAGTCAGATACATGGTTGTAAATAACCCTGTAAGCATAAATAATGTACATAATATATGTAACTTAGAGCATGTTGTATATGATAATATGTATATAATGCATACATATTTTGCATATAGTAATAGATTAGAACATTAGGAAATTGTGTATTTTGAATACTTATTGCCTTTTACATAAAATTTACATGCATGAAATATTATATAACTTAAGTTTTAATAATGAATTGCTTTAAAACAACCTTTAATTTGCTTGCAATGCTCCTGAAATTCTAAGAATTAGATCTCATGAACTAGCAAAACATGAAGTCCAAAAGAACTTTCAGTCTAGAATTTTCCACTGGTTGATGAGGTAGCTTGGCAAAAGATTACCTGGCAGAACCATGTCTGCCTCCTTCCTTTCTTTCAGCTTTACTGAAATATGTTCATGTCAAAGTTGAACTTGGGAAGAGGGCTACATATGCAGATGAGGATAAAGACTGAGGACCTGAGATTCTAAAGCCTGTACTCCAGTTAAGGAGTGTTAGAATACAAATGGCCGTCAGTGTCTTGCTGTGGATATGGTGGCCTTTGGGACAGTGATAAATACAGTTGCCATCTACTTATTTCATTAGCACTACATCTCAAAATATACTTTTAACCTTCTAGAAGCACCCACTTGCCCTTCTAGATGGGTGCCCTGTGACAGTTTTGAATCCATATCTTTTGTAGTATGGAATTTCCATTCCATAATCCATTTTACTCTGGAGAATGGCTTCTAAATGACTTGAGAGCATTTCTAAAAGCTTCTTCATATTATTTTGAAAGTATGACTGTTTTCCCTCACTGGGGATAATTAAAACATTTTGTTGTAACTTTGTGGATGTATTTGGGTATGTCTATGAGCACTGTGGCATTTCTCCACACCTACCATTACTTATTTTCCTTACAGTGACTACGGCTATGAGAGACATGGAGATAGCCAGTGTGTTCCAGCTTTCTGGTACAACCCAGCTTCTCCCTCGAAGGACTGCAGCCTTGGTCAAAGCTACCTTAATAGCACTGGGTAAGTTGAACACATCAAGGAACTCAATTAATTGTTTCCCATCCATAATGATGACATGAAATGGGATGTATCACAGTTGAGGAAGATGGAATGATAGAGGGTCTGTACCAAGTAGCTTCTTAATGAGATGAAATTAGCAGAGTATAAGCCTTGTTTTGGAAACATTAGAAGAGATTTCTTATCACCAAGATTTTCATACTTTTTGCCATTGATCTCTGGTATATGGCAGTGATTGTCAGAACGTCTCTGCTTCATTTAGTTGAACCTCAATTGAAGTAAATTGATGCCAGCTACGTACAGATATAACAGTGTCCTCTAGTGAGAGATGAATGGATGATATTCTACCTAGATGATTAAGAGGACTGATCCAGACTGCCCACGGAGGAGGATACCCAGCTGATTGGGGATGGGGAAGAGAGGCATTGGGGAACGGGGGATAACAACTCATTGTTTGCCCGTTAAATAATGTAACTCATTATGGACAATTAAAAAAAGACTGAGAATTCAAGAGTCTTATCCTAGTAACATCTGCAATAAGAACAAGGCATTCTTTTGGTAATTCTCCAGTTGTATGTCTCCTTGTTCATGTATTAATTACCCCTAAAGTTCTTGTGAAGTTTGTGTTACCTTCCTGCCTTTTCCCATGACTGCACCTATGACCCAGAAATAGCATATAAAATGGACAAGATGACTACGACAACATTTCCCCATTTTTAAAATTTGTGAACTATAACATATGAACATATTGCAAGTTGGTCAAATTCACAGTGGACAGTGCTTTCCAAATTCTAATGTGCTTTTATTATTATCTGAGGATCTTGTTAAAAAGCAGCTTCTGCTTTGGGAGACCCATGGTGAGGTGGAGATGCTTCATTTGCAATAATTCCCTGCATGGTATGGATATTGTTGGACTCCAGATCCCCTGTGTGTAGTAAGAGACTGAGTTGATATGAGCACTATTCCAATAGGAAACTTGCCATCTGAACCAAGTTACTTGTCTTCTTTTACTTTGAGCTTACCTGGGTGTAAATACTGGCAGGTACTATTTGCATAACTGACATCCTCAATGGAAAAACAAATATGAAAAGCATAGAATGACTGATCTTAGCTATTCCAAAAGCTATGGTGTTTTTAGTCAAGTATTTAGTTCTGGGAGATTCCAGAGCATTATTTTTCCTTGAGGGACTCATTGTTTTGTCTGCAGGTGCTTATGGGTTTGTCAGTTATGGTTCTATACTGCAAATCCCCAACCAACTTGAGTTCGGGGTCAGTGGTAGAATGGACGATGTAAAGTTTGCATTTGAACATGGTACCACTAAAATCTTTACCATGTTTAAAAATTAAATAGGTTGAATAATGGTCACCAATCAAGTGAAAATTGGTTAGAAAAAATGTGACTACCTAGACTTATGGTGACCAACAGAAGTATGTTCTGACCCACATATATATAGGACCTTAAATTTTCTAGTCATGTGCAAATTGTGCTTAAAAAGTGAAATTAATTTTAACAGTATATTAACCTGTATATCAAGTGATTTACATTTCAGTATGTCCTATTGATCACCTTTCAGATCCACGTGGCTGCCATATTGGATATTACATCTGCAGATATGAGCATAGTTGACAATTAGCAATTATGGATATCTAGAAGAAAATTATTGTAATATCATCTGACTCAACAGTTACCTTTAGCATTGGTTGAGCATCCCTCCTGGGACCTGTGGATGGAGCTATAGGGTTGGTGGTTTAGCAGTAGGAGACTAGATATAGTGGAGAAAGGGAGGCTATAATGAAGGACCAATGTCATCCAGCATCTGAATCTTCCTATGTTTGAGCCCTCAGGAATAAAGCAACTTGGATGGTTTGGCTAATTATTCCTGGTATAGAGGGTTAAAGAAGAACAGATGTGGTGATGGTGGTGGTGGTGGTGCTGGTGGTGATGGAGATAGCGGTGACACAGTTCTTTCACGTGGCTTTATGAAACCACTGACTTTAGTGAAGATGTGTAGACTGTAGATTGCCTGGAAATAAGTTCGGCATTGCAGGTCAAGTCCGGTGTCATAGTCAGCTACACGCCACTGGGATGAATCTCCAAACCAGGCACAGTATATGGGAAGAAAGAACTTATTTGTGGTTATAGATACAGGGGAAATTCCTTAACAGTGAAAAAAGCTGGTCCTCTTTCACAGGTCTGAGCAGAGAAAAACACACCACCTACACCGCATACACAGGACAGGGAACAGGACAGGGGGCACAGAGAGAATTTCTTCCCCTTTATTTAGCCTTAGGGTGGGGTCTTGCAACCCTTCCCCAGACTTAATGACTTCCTGAGTCTCTGTCTCTAGAATTTCCTTCCTGCACTGCCCACATAGGAAAGGATGTTTACTTCTAGCTTCTTTGAGCTTCTTTACATCCTGCCCTCTACTGAGAGGCTGCCTTCCTGTAAACATTCTGAGAGACCCACCCAAGATAATTAAAAAGATCCAAGTAGACAACAAAACCTAACCATCACATCCGGAGACCAGCTCTTGGTCAGCAGGCAAGGCTACTGGCATGACATCACTGTTCACATGAGAACATTATTGGAGAAGTCTCCAGTGTTTTCTAGGGAGGGTTTTCCTATAACAATGCCTTCCATTAGATAATTTCACTTTAGCAGAAGGGAACAGAGGTTTAAAACGTGAGCTTCTAATTAGGCATTTGTATTGAGGAGGAAATGAAATGTTGGCAGTGGGAGAAAATGTGCTATAAAATAGCCCAGTGGCTCTAGGGATTAGAGGATGGAGAGGACATAGGTAAGAGAGCTGGTGCTTTAGCTTGTCTCTGGTACAGAGAAAGCTAGGGATGGCCTTCAAGAAATAAGCAAGGCACCTCCCTGACAGAAGTGTGCTTCCTTTTCCTGGTTCCCTGATCCACTGGTCTGCCTCCTCCTCTGTTCTCCATGAGTCAGACATTGATTTTTTTTGGCTGGCTTAGACACTGATCTGATCTGTGGCTCACCAGGTAGGATCAATAATAATGTTTAAGGAGCTAGTCTTTCTGAGATGCAGGGATAGCAGCTCCTTAGCATTTGTTTATCTTGGTGAATGACTGTATTTTTCAAGATTTGGCTTTTAAGAGAAGCCGTGAGAAGTATCTCTCTTGCTTCTGTTTTCTTGGACTCTGAGACACACACACACACACACACACACACACACACACACACACACACACACACACACACACACACAGCAAATGATACTACTGTCATTGTCGATTCTCTTTAGGTACCGGAGGATTGTATCCAATAACTGCACAGATGGGCTAAGGGCCAAGTATTCTGCCAAGGCCCAGTTGTGCCCTGGAAAAGCTCCTCGGGGCCTCCACGTGGTGACAACAGATGGGCGCCTGGTGGCAGAGCAGGGCCACAATGCGACCTTCATCATTCTTATGGAGGAGGTAGGTGACTACCTGGGTCTCAGAAATCAGAACTCCCATGGCTGTTCTAGGGTCTCAGAAAGGAAAGAAAATATAGACCTTATATCCCAACCAGCTACTGCACCAATGACAAGGGTGAGAAACAGGGAAAGAGAGGGAGGAAAGGTGTGGGGCTATTCATAAACCCTCCTCTACTCATCCACAGTACAGACCCCATCTACAGCAGGGGCCCACTTCCTTCTGGAACATACGGATCTGCAGGTCTAATGTTTCTGTCTCTCTTGCTCTCTCTCTCTCTCTCTCTCTCTCTCTCTCTCTCTCTCTCTCTCTCTCTCTCTCTCTCTCTCTCTCATCCCCTTCTTCCCTTCCTTTTTCCCCTCCTTCTCTCCTTCTCCCCTTTCCTCTGTCTCTTCAGTGCTGGGGTTTGAACAAAGGCCTAGCAAATGAGCCAGCCCTTGAATTTTTTTGAAACAAAATTTCACTGAATAGTTTAGGCTAAACAAA
Source organism: Zapus hudsonius (assembly GCA_004024765.1). NCBI lineage: Eukaryota > Metazoa > Chordata > Mammalia > Rodentia > Dipodidae > Zapus > Zapus hudsonius. The sequence continues at coordinate 7,765 of PVHP010016836.1, read as the reverse complement.
CTCATGATGTTGATTGGCATGAAACTTGTATTCCTCCTGATTTTTTCTTCTGAATACTGGGATCACAGGCTTGTGGCACCATGCCCTTTCTGGATATAGGTAGAGTTTTCTATTAGGGTCTGCTTTGCAAATATTTATAAAAAAATCATAAAACCATAACTGTAAACTGCCAGAAAAAGGAAATTCAAATTATATCTGTCTCTTTTCAAGGCCTCTTTTGCTTAATTCCCATCCTTAGCCTCACTAACTAGAAAAACTTTAAAGGGTCTCCAAAGTGTAAGAGGGTGGTAAAAGGTGATTGACATGCTTTCTAAACTTACCTTTGTAAAGAACACTGCTTTGTTTTTATATCAGCCCCCTTCCTCATTAGCTCACTGCTTAGTGTCTGTTGGCATCTTGAGATAAAATCTGAGCGTCTGCAGTTAGTCCAGGGTTATTGCTAGCTCTGTTATCTGCTTCTTGCTTTCTGTGTGAGCTGTTTCTCTTCTGCCCAAACCAGAGACTCTCTTAGTCCTCTGCTGGGCTAGTGCCAGGCTTGTCTGAGAGAGAAAGCTGCCTAAATTTATATGCAAATTGCTCTTTACTCTAGAGATCTTGGAATGGGAGCAAAGCAGACTAAAGGTTCTTCTCTCTAGTATGAGCACTTCAGAGACTTTAAAGTCCAGATGACACAGGAAAGGAAAGTGCAGGTTCCTTATCCAGGGTTGACAGATTCACAGCCCTCACTCACACTGTGCTTGAATTAAAGGACTTTAAGATTCAGAAGAGGTCATTATCACATTTCCACTAGGGAGTTTTTAGGACCAAAGCTATAAAAACCTTCTTTTAAATGGATGTGAAGAGCCATGATCTTATCCATTTGAATTGCCCTGAGTTCATTTCCACTTTAATTTATATTTATAATCTCAAGGGTAGTTGACATTGTGTGAGGGCCAAGAGAACATTTCTCAGTATTTCACCCTCCTTTGGGTCGCCATGGTGGGAGAGTGGAAAGTGAAACTGTGACCATTGCACTATCCTGGGGGTAGAAGTTTTAGCTTATTATTAATCAGATGTTGTGTCTCTGAGAACAAAGCTTTATTTTGGCTCACAGATGCAAAGGGTTCCATTCTTGGTCTTTTGAATGCTGTGTGCTGGTGTAGAGCATCGTGGTGGTGGTGGTTTGTAGTGGAAGATCATCTTCACTCACATGGGGCAAACAGGAAAGGGGGATGAGGAGAGGAGAGGAAAAGAAGAGATGGAGGGAGAGACAGAATGAAACAGAGATAAGATATTCCTTAGAATCCACCCCATCCAAGTATTCTATACTCTTCAGGTAGGTCCTGACAACACCCAAATACCAACACTTGATGAGGACCAAACTCTGATCCATGAACTCTTCTGAGGGGACACTTCAGATTCAAACCATAATGACTTAAAATTCCCAAATGTATTTCTTTATTCCCTCATCTGCCTTGATATATTAACAGATGTTTTCTCTTCTTAATCTTGAATCTTTATATTGGGGTCAAGTTCATTGCATTTATCCAAGGTGTTGATCCAATGTAGGATAGTTAGTAAGGGTGGAGTTCAGTCTTGCTTTTAGGAAGCTGTCAGCTTGGCACGGTGCAGTGCCCTCTCCTATACCTTTACCATCATGTCAGAGGCAGCAACCAAAGTCTCCTTGACCTTTCAAAAAGAGATTTCTGTGAACTTGAACACTCAGAAGAGACTTCAGGGAAAAGTATGCCTTAAGTACATTTCAGGAAGCCCAAGTAAAATAATAGAGCATAATTTTAGAATTTCTTATACAGTATTCATCTATAGATTGAAACTAACCATCCTAACTTAAATTATTATTTTGAAAATTGGTGCTATTAAATATATGTTAAGTAAGTCACTTCAATGAAATTGTATATTCTCACAAAAGAAATAATTAATATTATATCATGATAACTGGAATGTTTAGTATTGAAACTAGACTAGTTTCAGAACTTGGGTCTTCCACTAGCCATATGGCTTTTGTCTAGTTATTTATTTTTGCCCTCATTATAAGTGGAGACAATAGTACTTTCTATATCAAGTTGGGAGATGATTAATTGCTTGGCACCGACAGGAAAGTAACTGCTAGCTATTACTGTTATTGCTATTGTCTTCATGACATTGAAAATAAGCTGTGGGTGTGAGGGTATCCACAGGCCTATTGTCTTCCCAGTTCAGACCCTTACCATCTCTTTCTTATCACTTTTATCAGCATCATACCATCTCAGGTTGCTCAAACATGGACGTACAAGGGAGAACAGGTCTCATCCCCTGCCCTTAGTACCTGGTGGATATTAGGTAGGATTGTGATGATTTTGCTATAGAAATACTGGAAGTCCTCAGGGTTGTTGGATGAAGTGGCAGAAGGAAACATGAAATAGAAATCAGAAGAAATGTGAACAATCCGAGACCAACTGATGTTCCCTTTCAGGGTGACCTCCAGAGAACAAACATCCAGCTTGACTTTGGGGATGGGATTGCTGTGTCCTATGCCAACTTCAGCCCCATCGAGGATGGCATCAAGCATGTATACAAGACTGCAGGGATCTTCCAGGTGACTGCCTATGCAGAGAACAACCTTGGCTCCGATACAGCTGTCCTCTTCCTCCACGTGGTCTGTAAGTAGCAGGAGCGCATCTCTTCCTTTGTTCCCAGTTGGCAACTCCCTCTGTCCAGACTGCCTGGAGTTCAGGGCTGAGGCCAGGCTCAATGTGGATTCTGCTGTGACACAGGTCTGAAATGTGTACCTTGTATAATGTAGACCTCCATAATGCTGAAATAGATTGTGTATTTTGAAAGTGAAGATAACATATTTTCAATGGCCATCTCCCTCACCAAGCCACTGTATTTAGTAAGACGTCAAAGTGTGCATGGATACAGGTAGAAATACATCCACTTCACTGTGGGGATTTCTGAAGTTACAAGAAGAGAAAACCTCTCTGGTAGTGGTCTTGGGTTAATTTTCAAGCTATCAGTGAAAATTATCAAACTAAATAAACTAAACTAAACTAAACTAAAACTAAACTAAAACAAATCAAACTAAATGTTATTTCTGCTGGAAGAGGCAAAAAGGGGTTAAATAAATGTGGTTCGGTTGTTTTTAAAAATATTTTATTTATTGGCAATGAACGAAAGAAAAAGAGAGAAGGGGAAGAGGAAGAGGAGGATGAAGAGGAGAAGGAAGAAGAGAAGGAGGAGGAGGAGGAGGAAGAGGAGGAAAGAGAGGAGGTGGAGAAGAGAATGACAGTGAGAATGGGCACCTCAGGGCCTCCAGCCACTGCAAACAATCTCCAGATGCATGTGCCCCCCTTTGCATCTGGATTTATTTGGGTCCTGGGGAACTAAACTCTGGTCATTAGGCTTGCAGGCAAGTGCCTTAGCCGCTGAGGTATTTCTCCAACCCCCATGTTCAAGCCACTTTGAAGAAGACCTAAACATGTAAAAACAACTTAATTATAAAACCAAGATGACTTCAAGTTCATTATGGCATAGACAATTCTAGTTCGCAAGCAGTACCAGGCTCTCTATACACAACATGTTTTCCCATCCTAATGGGAAGGCAGTATATACAGACAGCTTTGATACTCTGTACAAAGATTGAGTCATGTCCTGGGCAGGACAGAGATTGATGGCACAAGTGTTAACCAAAACTGAAGCCATTTAGAAAAAGCTATATGGAAACCTACTTCTTTGTTAGGTAATTAAAAAAAATATATTTTTAAAGAAGAGAGAATTTGGACAGAAGAACCCAGAAGGAATGGGAAAAAATGCAGCTCTCTAAAGCCAAAAAGTGTTGCAGAAAAACCCCATTGCCAGGACTTAGATACTGTCTAGTGAGTGACTGGTCAGGGAAGCACGCAGAGCCTCTCAAAATAATACAGACTCTTACCAAGACTCTTGCTTACCCATGAGAAGTAGATGTTAAAACTCTATTGCTGAAGACACCACACATGTAATTTGCAGGACCAGCTAACTGTTGATCAGGGAAACTCAAAGTCAATTTCTCAGACACCACCCAAGGGCCAACCTTGCACATAGATCTTTATAAAAGACAGACATTGGAGATGCATGTTAACATTTTCCAGTACAATACACAGCGAGCTATTTCACACCTAGCTTGTCACATGATGGACACTGCCTGTTGCTATAGTAATTACTAGTGTTTCCTATTAACTCTCTGCCTAATGCTACTGCTGCAATTAAAAGGGAGTACAAAGAAAGGGAAAGAAGGTTACATCTCTGTGCTCCAAAGACTTCTTGCACCCATGTTCCCGATGCTACCCAGAGTGGGCCTTGTCTGAAAGTGGGAAGAACAATGAATCTTAGTGAAAAAAAATACCCAACAGCAGGAAAAGTTTTATACCATGGGTTATGTGCATGAAGGAGGAAACATTCCTTGAATATTTTATTGGTTTCACAATTCCGTCCAAACCAATCATGGTTGCATTTGCCAGACGGTACAGTGCAAAATGCTCTGTGCATCACCTTAGGCCATTATCTTACAAGTGAGCAATTTCTCATAAATTATTAAATTTTTATCAAAGGGGACACTATGTGAGACAGGGAGGACTTTTATCTTTTGCTACATTCCTACCTGAATCCATTCAGTTTTCTTCTCCCTGGTCTGTGGTTCATCTCCACATTAGACCTAGAGCTGGCTCAGGATCTTTGCCCTTCAAAACTGCTCATGGCATTGTTTCTTACCATTATTTTTAGCCAGACCTACTTGACCTGAAGTGGGAATAAATGTATCCATTTTGGCTAATTCACAAAATTCTATCTCATTCATAGCTTATAGAAAGTGAAATTTCTTTATCATCTTGGGAACCAGGGAACCCTGCATCCCCACATGACATCATCATGTACCATCATTGTGTGACCAGAAACCTATAGGAATTTCCAAGGTTACATATATTGTGCAACATGACTGAACTATACAAAAGCAGTTTAGGGAAGGGGTGTCACTCTGCTGGGGCTCTCAAAGTGAGGACAGAGCAGTAATTATAAGTGTGATGGATGAGAGATCTGAACCCAGGCCTAGAGAAAGGCCCTGCAGTATTAATACAGATAATCAAAATTCTCATTTCCTTCCTAAGCCAGAGACCACTTCCTATAGCATCTGACTAGGGAAATATAAATAATTAGATGTTCATCAAGTTAACCCTTAAAATGAGAAAATAAAGCAACGAAAGTCTTCAATGTTTTCTTATACTTTGTGTTTTCTTACTGACACCAAAGAACCCATATAAAAATCGTACAGATTTGCTCATTTAAAATAATTACACCTTCAGCCAAATGGTTATATGAATTACCAAGATTGAATTTTCATGCTGGAAAAAATCTCGAGGTGCCATATGTCTGGAGTCAGGGTGTAGAACTATAGGCAGAAACAATTTTTAAGTTGTTGATGTATAGATTCTTTTTAACTGACAGAAACTATATGCATACTGTATACAGTGTGATGTTTTTAAATATATGTGTATGTGAAGTGGCTTATTTGTACTAATTTTCTTAAATGCTACAACTCATACTTATATTATTTTGTGGTGAGAACACCCAAAATCAATGATTTTAGTGATTTTCAAAATGTATTACAATATAATGAAACATAAGTATCAGAGTGCAATCAATCTTGAATTTATCCTTCCCTTCTCAGAGAAACTATATTCTTTAGCCAACATCCACCCTCCCCACCTCACCCATCCCCCCATAACCACTGTTTTCCTCTGTGCACTCAACTTTCTAGATTCCACGTGTAAGTGAGATCACATGGTATCCATCATCCTTTGCCTGACATTTCATATAAAAATGTTTTCTGGGCCCATCATGTGGTCACAAATGACAGCAGCAGGAAAAAAAAAAAGAATTGAAAAAAAAAATTAACTTCCCCAATGCAGCACTAATACATTAGTGATTCCCCATCAGCAATGTCCTCTCTTCATTTTATCCTTGAAGTGAAGGGAGTGAGGACCTGGCTTTTCCTGCCTAGTTCGTGGATGCTCTTTTGCTTGCTGGTAGAGAGCTGAGCTCCATGCTGCCTTACACCAGTAGTCTGAGAACAAAAGGAGAAACGGCCTTGTGAATGGAGAACCTGGCATTTGTTTCTCCTTCAGTTTTGGGAAGTATGCTTTTTTCCTTTTTGTAAAATGGCCTTGTCAGCTTCTGAGTGACACCTTACTGTGCCCTGGTGAGGATGAGATACAATGGACAATTGTCTGAGAGGATGGAAACCAATTAGCAAAGTAAGGATAATAGAAGAGCCTTCCATGCCATGCATTGATCTCAAACCACAAAACAAGCTCACCCTCAGGAATTAAACAGACAGCTGTTTATCTTCCTATGTAGTGGCTAAGTGTCTAGTCAACTAGCTTTGTCCTTGGACTAAGCATTCATGGTAAGTAGGCCTGTCAGATGTAAAGTGACTTCAGCTATCACTCAAGACATCATACAATTAATTTGGGTTCCTTGTTTTTCTTTCATGTATGGACACACTCCCAGGCAGCTGTGAGTGTGTGATCATAGCTGTACTACAGGGATGGTGATAGGGATGAAGATTAAGAATCAAGGACAGAGTGATGCTTGATAGTTTGTACTGGGAATATAAACCCTGAGTTTTTTCTTTTCTTTCTTTTTTTTCTTTTAGGTCCTGTGGAACATGTTCACCTCCGAGTTCCATTTGTTGCCATAAGAAATAAGGAGGTCAACATCAGTGCAGTCGTGTGGCCCAGTCAGCTGGGGACCCTTACCTACTTCTGGTGGTTTGGTAATAGCACAAAGGTTCGGCTCCCTGTCATCAGTATCAAATTCAGTGTATGCGCCTGTGATCCAGTTTCTAAATTGGTTTGGGGTAAAACTGGGCATGCAGCAATAAGAAATACTCAATGAAGCTCAGAACTCATGGAGCTGAGCAAAACGGACTTTTCCACAGTCCATTCTTGAGTAGGTAAAGTCTAATTTTTTTATTATTTTAGGAAAATTTTTCTCTCTAGTTTATTTTTTATTGTCCATAATAAGTTACAATATTTAATGGGCAAACAATGAGTTGTTATCCTCACTTCCCCAATGCCCCTCTTCCCCATCCCCAATCAGCTGGATATCCTCCTCCGTGGGCAGTATGGATCAGTCCTTGGGGCTGGAGACCATGGACAGCCTAGGAGTCAGCCGGGTTCCCCCCGGCCCTAGTGTGTTGTTACTGAAGGGGGGCCATGTCTCTAGATAGTCTCCCCCACCAAGGCTCTCACAATCTTCCGCCCCCTCTTCCACTCGGTTCCCTGAGTCGTTGTCATGGTTTGATACAGGTGTCCCCCACAAACAATTGAATGTGTTCTGATAGATCGATCCTCAGCTGATGGCAGTTTGGGTTTTACAACCTCGATGGAGCTGTGTTGTCAGGGGCGGGCTTATGGGGTTATAAGCCAGCTTCCCCTTGCCAGTGTTTGGCACACCTTCCTGCCGCTATTTGCAGTGCTGTGGCAGAGGTGATGTCCAGCCCTCTGCTCATGCCATCGTTTTCCCTGCCAGGATGGAGTCTCCCCTTGAGTCTGCAAGCCAAATAAACCCATTCCTCTACAAGCCGCTTTTGTTTGGGTTCTTCCTGCGCAGCAACTAGAAAGCTGAATGCAACAAGGTGGGAATTGTGGTCCACTCCTGTTACCACAACACATGGAATTCTGAGTCAGGAAGGCCTTTGGCCATACCATCACAAAGGCATCTGTCATGGTTTGATCCAGGTGTCCCCCACATA
>PVHP010016835.1:0-35295 GCA_004024765.1 Zapus hudsonius | reverse complement strand
CCAAATGGAACCCCGCAGAGAATGACGGGATGAACAAGGGGCCCACAGCCACAGCCATTAAATCAACACAGGATAAGCCAGTGAGACAGAAACCAACGATTTCGACACAAAGACCCCTAAGCTCACAACCTTAAAGCAGCCTTAATACTCATCCACCACGACTCAGGGAACTATGCGGAAGAGGGGGCGGAAAGATTGTGAGAGCCGTGGTGGAGGAGATTATCCAGAGGTATGGACAGGAGAACCTGGCTGATTACTAGTCTATCCATGGTCCCCTGTCACAAGGACTGATCCAGACGACCCATCGAGGAGGTTATCCAGTGGAGGGGGGAGGGCAGCGGGAATTGGGGATACCAACTCATTGTTTGCCCACTAAATGTTGTAACTCATTATGGAAAATAAATATAAAAAAATAAATAAATAAATAAATAAATAAAATAAAAAATTGAATAATGTAATGTATCAACCGATGAAAAATAAGAAAACATTACAAATATTTTAATAAATTACTACATTTAAAAAAATTAATAATTATCATAATAAAAATGTGATGGTCTCATATAAGGTAATAGGATGGGCCTGATGATCTATGTATAAAAAAGCTACATGTATCATATTAGTGGTGAAAGTTAAAAATGGTTAAATATGTTATTTTTGTTATCTTTAGAGACAAACCTGGGAAATTTTAAGCCTATAACAATTAGTAGTTGAATATAGAGAAGTTTCAGAAATAGAAAATCAGTATTTAGAAATGAACTTTTTACATTGAATTGTTAATTTGTAAATATTTTGGAAATAGCATTTACAATAAAATTTTAAATATTAGGTGCTTTGCAATGAGCTTAGAGAAATAGCTGAAAGTCAATCCTTAGACAAATTAAAGAACATATAAAGAACTACAAGAAAGGAAGTGTTTATCAATTATAAGACTCATTACTACGAGATGCCAATTGTCCCAAAATTTATCTATAGATGCAGTACAATCCCAATCAAAATTACAACATATTTTGATAGATAATAATTGGTCATAAAATATATAGGGAAATGGGCCTTATAATAGTCAAATAATTTTTAATAATGAGAACAAGGTTGAAGACTCATACCACCTATTTTCAAAATTCACTATGCCTCTACGTTGTCTTTGGTGGAAGGATCAGAAATCACATAGATACCTAAAGTATAAAATTAATTTATTCTTTAGAATCATGAAAAATTTGTCCTTTAATTTTTCATTGCTGAGACAAACACCCAACCAGAAACAACTTATGGAAGAAAAAAAATGTTTCTTTCAGCTTATAGCTTTGAAGGCAAGTTTCATCATGGCAGAAGGCGTGGGTGGCTAGAATGGGAGTTCATGTCACATCTCACCACAGTCAGGAAGCAAAACGAGAGAATAACCAGCATTGTTGTGCTGTAACATCTCAAGGCCTGCCCAAGAGTGACACACTTCCTCCAGCAAGGATCCATCTCCTAAAGGTTCCAGAACCTTCTTGAACATCACCACCAGCTAGGGACCAGGCATTAGAACCCATAAGCCCATGGGGGAGCATTTTTATATTCAAAACAGCAAAAATTAAGTAATTAAATTGAAAAAAAGCCTTTCTTCACAACATTTTTCAAGATTTCTATAACTATGTGCTTCAAAGTGTCCCAGAATGCTTACGTTACCTTCAAGCATGCTCAAAATCACATCTATGTGGACCATCCCTCTAAATAGATGAAAATGACTGGAATTTACTGTAATAAAAATGACCCTTGGGCTGGAGAGATAGCTCAGTGGTTAAGGCACTTGCCTCCAGTGCCTAAGGCCCCTGGTTCAATTCCCCAGGACCCACATAAGCCAGACCCACAAGGTGGTGGCCCTGGTGTTCTCTCTCTCTCTCTCTCTCTCTCTCTCTCTCTCTCTCTCTGTGTGTGTTTCTCTCTCTGCTTGAAAATGAATAAATAAAATATTAAAAAAATGACCCTTATATTGATTATTGATTGGTTACTTTACTCATTGCCATCGCAAAACACTTGCCAGCAGCAACTTAAAGGAAGAAAAGTTCACTTGACTCATGGTTTCTGAGGTATTTCATGCCAGGAGGAGTGGCTTTGTCTAGGACATTGTCTGTTCCATGGCTACCATCAGGAAGCAACATCTTGAGTCATCCCAGCAAGGAGGCAGCACAAGCCTGCTAACAGATGGTATTGATCTGAGTCCTTCTATTGCCTGGAGACAGGTTGTAACTCAACACCAAAGTCAGGCCACTGGTAAATCAGGAAAAACTGATACTGCAGCTGAAAATGAAAGATAACCCAATGGCAGAATTCCTTCTGGCTACAGGGAGTTTATCCTTTTAGTCTATCTATTCTGTCTCAGAAACCAACTGAGTAGATGAGATCCACTCACATGCTTAAAAATCTAACAACTTAAATGGAAATCTCATAAAAATATCCAAACTTTATGATCAAATATCTGGGCATCATAAGCCAACAAAGCTGATCTAAAAATAAAATAAAATAAAGTAAAAAATAAAACTACTACAACACAAATTTAAAATTAAAATAAAATCAATTGTCAATAAAGATGTGTGATAAGTCTGACTCCTCTATATTGCTGGTGTTAGGCTAAGATGCTGTAGCTTCTTTTAGAAAACCATTATGACCAAACACTACAAACTACACACATTCTTATCATACAACTTGGAAGCCCTACTCTAAAAGATATGAATGGATTTGTACATGCAAGTACCCACATGGAGTTGTATAAAACAGATATATTTATAATGGTCAGAAACCTGGGAATGTCTCAAACTTTTATCACCAACAAGTTATCAGATATTCATACAGTACAACACGACTCAACAGTAAAAGAAACTCATTGTTAGTATATTCAACACTGTAGCTGAATATCTAAAGCATTATCTGAGAAAGGTGCCCTCAGAAAACCTATGTACTCTATGAGTCCATTTGTCTGACATTCTGGGAAAGACAATAATATAGGAATGTGGAACATATAATTCTGGTGTTCAGGGACTGAGGATGGGGAAAAGAAGATGTGTTGTGGAAAAGCACAAAGAAACTTTATGAGGAAGAAATTCTTCTGCATTTTAAATTTAGTATCCATTTGTCCACATTTATCTAACTGCTCACTTTAAGAAGATTTATTAATATCAGATGCACACCAGTAAAGCTAGTTCTTGAAATTGGCTAAGAAATTAATTTATTAATGAAATATCAAAGTATTTAAATTATTAACTCATACATTTTCAAATTATCAAAAATTGGAGTTATTTTTTAAAATGACAAAGTCATGATAGGTTATTTTCATTTTGGGGCACAGAATTATCTTTTGAGATGAAAATAATCTATAAATTAATTCTTACAGATAATCTCTCAGCCTGTGTCTCTCCCAACTCTTACTCACTCTGCTTCTCTTCATGACACACAGTATGTGTTCACACACACACACACACACACACACACACACACACACACAGCATCATGTAACCTAGATCTCCTTCTAATCCCTGCAGCTAAAGGGAAGTGACTGGAATGTGAGGGCAGACACTGGCTGCTCTCATTTTCACAGTTTGATGTTAGGTTTGCTGGGCAGCAGCCTAGAGCACAATTAAAGAAGCCAATTTAAGAATCTGAAGTTGGGAGGTAGAGTGCACAGCAGCGTTAATACCAGGGACTATTACAGGTTGTTCGGGAGCAGAGGCAGAGGTGGAGGACAGAAGGCACTTGCCATGCAATAGTGAAAATTACATGTTCAGGACCTCTCAAGAGGAAACCCCTGGGGCTTTCCATAAATAGTTGATAAGAGCTTCTCGTTCCATGGCAGGTAAATGTGAGACACATTTGACACTAACTCTAATGAGCACACAAAATGTTCCAAATCCTGATGTTCTGATCTTTGATATAAGAGGAGCTGTTTCTACATTCAGCCTTCAAACAAGCTGGAAGCTAAAGGCTCTCTGATACTCATAAGCTCGTGTGAAAATCAGAACTGCATATTATTGGAAAGGCAGTCAACAAACATTATTGGCATTTGAGAAATGAAATGATTTCCATGAGGGCTTGGCTTTATGGAGATTCCAGTTTTGAGTTGTGCTCCTTCCTCTCTGATGAGAAAAAGATGCCTGGCATTTCTATGTGTCATTTTTCCCTACTAATAAAATGGGATGTTTAACCAAGTCATATTATGTCAAATGACAGAAATCAGAGAACAAGCATGCTTGTTATATTTGGCATTTATTTTTCTATTTAAAATATTGACTATGTCTGGCATGGTGGTGCACACTTTTAATCCCAGCACTCACACTCAGGAGGCAGAGGTAGGAGGATCACTGTGAGATCAAGACAGCCTTGAACTATAGAGAGAGTTCCAGGTCAGCCTGTGCTAGAGCGAGACCCTGCCTCAAAAAAACAAAACAAAACAAAGAAGGTATATATTAAAATTAGCTGGGTGTGGCAGGGCACACCTGTAAATCCAGCACTCTGGAGGCAGAGTCAGAATATCACCATGAGTTCCAGGACAGCCTGGGACTATAAATGAGTGCCAGGCCAGCCTGGGTAGAGCGAGATACTGCCTCGAAAAGAAAAAGACTAATACAGTATTGAATATGCTGACAACATTGAAGACTTAGATTCTCTATGTGCATCTATTGTACAATACCTTGAAGTCACATGATATCAAAGGAAAACTAGGTAGGGACATGTTTACCCACAATCTCCTTTCTGCACATCAAGGCACCTGTGTGATTCTGTGCACAGAAGTGCTAACACCCAGATGGACTTGTAACCTCGAAATTCCACAGCTGCAATTAAATTTCTACCAAGAGCCCAATGCCTGAGAACTGCTACATAAGGGCTAAAATCTGCCAGTCAGAAAACTTTAACCAGGGTAACATATGAGGAAGCAATTTATCAAGAAAAAGAAAAATGCACAAAAGAAATGTAAGACACAATAAAGGTGTGTGTCCACTGCTCAGTAACTGATAGCAAAATCACAGACATGGTAGAACTCCCTCACCTGTCCTTTCTTAGAAACTGAAATGCTATATTGTCTCTGTCTAGAAAGGTTAACATTGTTATTAAATGTAATTGAATGAATATTTTTGAGGACTTGCCAAATATCAGATTGCAAAAGAATTCATAAATCGTTATGACAATCCTCCCCTTCATCATGAGAGACATCACACAAGATTTGAAAACATCTCATTTACATAATGTAGATATTCTCATTTAAACTCTTAGCAGTTGGCATCTACAAGCCATTTCAGAATGAACATTCAGAGAAGTAGCTGTAGTGCAGAGAGGCGCAAAGGCAAGGCTTGCTGAAAGTCTCTGCATCTGCCCATTCCTCTGCCTGTACAGTCTGCCCAGCTTCTAAGCAGACCATTCTTTCTCTTCTTTCCCAGACTTGCCTAAAATCCTCTGCTGATGATCCTATTGAAATTGAAACTAGTCTCAACCCCTACAGTTGGACTCCTAAAACTTCTTTCTGCAGAGCACTGATAACTGTCTTTAATTAGATGTTTTATTTAGATTACTGTCCATATTCTCTTGGAACAGAAGTTAGGTGAAGGCAAGTATTTTGTTTTGCTTTACTGTTTTGCTGACAATTATTTTTTTTAGCTGACAGACTTGGGGTACATTAGGTAAATATTAATTGAATGACTCGGTGAATAAAGAGACCAGTTCTCACAGAGACCAGGGCAAACTTCCTGGAGATCAGATGTCTGAACATAGGGGTTTTGAAGGAAAAAAGAAAAGTGTGTCTTTTACATGAAAAACTGAAGCGTGGGGGAAGAAGCATTTAAGGAAAGAAGAATGGCACCTGGAAAAGCCAGAAAACTAGAACAACTTCTGCATGCTTCAGAGGAGCATTTTCTCACAATTATTTGTGTATGTTAAGGTGATGCCTCCCTTTGGGAAGTACCCCACTAAGCCCTTCAGAGACACTGTTTTACTTCAGTCTTACACCCTTCTAAGACGAGAATAATTCACTTCCTATTTCAGAGGAGGGAATTTGAGCTCAGACAGGGCACATCAAAGCCACATGGTTAGGAAGAGAAAAATGGCATGGGTCTGGGGCTTCCAAACCACGTGCTTTTCAAAGGCTGGAAGTTCCAGGACTCTATTCATTGATGACTCCCTCATCAGCACAGACCTGCTTGGTAAAGTACACTGGTTATCCTCATGGCTGAATTTTGGGGATATTTCCATGAGGCATATACATCACAGAGAAATGGGTAATACACATAAATCTTCATTTCTTTGGTCTAAAAAGACTAACTTAGTAGTCAAATTGATGATTTTCCCTCCCAGACTCCATTTGTGTATCTTTTGTCTAAAGATGCACATGGATTCTCTGATATGAAACCCAAAGTTTCGCCCACACTCTCCTTTGTTATTTGCAAGAATCATTTATGATATTTTAAAGAGTAAAAATAAGGAAAGTTCCAGAGAGAAGGAAAGATAACTTCTCATTTCACAACATACTAATCTTGTGTCTCTTGGGACTGCTACTTGTCATTTGCTTAGCTGGTGCTGATTTGGAAACCAATTGAATATACAGTGTTTATTTCAAAGCATTATTTTCCTCTGCCACTCGGTGAGTTTTCTTGGGAATATTTGCATTTAGATGCCGTCTGCATGAAGTGAGGGATATGGCCATAAACAATTTGAGGACAATAAGAAAAAAGTAGTTGAAGGAAAGAGAAACAAGAGGTGGTTGCAAAAGGGTGAAGTAAAGAGACAAAATGAGAAACGGGCTCACTGGTTCAGCGTCAGCTAAAATAATGAGAAATCAAAGAGGCACAAAGAGTAAGGACACGTCAAAGAAAAATCAAAGGCAACAAGGGTGCTATTTCGTATATTAAAACATAATTAATATTCATGATGCTTTTTAAAGGAGGAGTGGAAAATTGAAGGAGACAGAAAAGCAAAGGAAAGGAGTGAATAAATGGTTCAAGATAATAAGGGTGAAGAAACAAAGCAATGGGGATAATTAGGAAGATTCTATGGCCAAGGGTGAAGTACAAACAGTTCAACCAGATGCTTATTTTATATTGTAAGGTATTTTCAGCAGATAGCAACTGATTCATTCATTCATTCAACAAGTCAGCCAGTCAGATCATGAATCAGTAGTCTGTTGGTCAGTCAGTCAGTTGGCTAGTTAGTCAGTAAGTTCAGGGTGCCAACCACATGTCTAGTCTGTGCTGCATACTAGGAAGAAGGTCAATAGGTGTGGTATGTTCTTTCTTTTAAGAAAACTATAATTTGATGTTTTGGTTGTGATTAAATCTTTTAAAAGGAAGTATGAAGTACTTAGAGTTAGGTGAGTGTGACTGTGCCACCCTGCACAGAAGAGCAGTTCTTATTTCTCACAACGGTACTTTTTGACCAATTCCTGGCATTCCTAGATTCCCAGCACAGAAGAAAAAAATGGACAAAGGGAAAGAAAAAATAGTGAGAGATAAACATTGTAATTTAAAAAATTGGAAAAAAATGAGCACAGAGCTAATTCATGTCATTTATAAAAATAGTTTTTCTTCATTTCTTTGCAAGAAGAGAAAGAGACAGAGAGAGAGAGAGAGAGAGAGAGAGAGAGAGAGAGAGAGAGAGAGAGAGAGAGAGAGAGAGAGAGGAGAGAGAAGGTGCTCCCGGGTCTCTTACTACTGCAAACAACCTCCACATGCATGCTCCACTTTGTGCATCAGGCTTCCCATAAGTCCTAAAGAATTAAACCCAGGCTAGCGTGCTTTGCAAACAAGAACTTTTAACCACTGAGCAATCTTTCCAGCTCCTCATGTCATATATTAATAAAACAAATGGATTCTAGAAGACAGTCATGGCCAGAAGAGATTGAGCACATGTGCACATGTGAAGGTGTGTGTGTGTGTGTGTGTGTGTGTGTGTGTGTGTACATGCACATATGCTTCATATGCTTGAAGGCACGTCTTTACAACTAGGGTGGCTGAATGCATTTGAGTGAATGAGGATCTGTATCACATTCAAGGAAGTTAGCCAAACAGCTAATGAAAGAAGAAAGGCTGGATGTTCAGTGTACTGAGTCAAGCAAGCTTTAACTAGAGACAGTTTGTTCTAAGCCAAAGCCAACAATATTACCTGTTACCACCTCTAAATGTTCCCCTCTTCTTCAGTCTTTTGCAATTTAATTAATATTTCTTATTGATGCTTAACTGCTCTGCCTGGACCACAGATTTGCTTTGTCAAACAATGCACCCATTTGATGATTTTCAATGAACTTGACATGAAGTCTCATCTAAAAGATGGCCCGACTCTTACTTTCCAATTCTGTATTTTATACCTTGGCAAACCAGTCATTTTATTTTTAAGATACATTTTTATTTATTTATTTGCAAGCAGAGAGAGGTAGAAGACAGAGAGAATGAGCACACCAGAGCCTCCAGCTGCTGCAAACAGACTCCAGATGCATGCACCACTTTGTGCATCTGACTTTATGTGGGTCCAGGGGAATCAAACTCAGCTCATTCATTAGACTTTGCAGGCAAGTGCCTTAACTGTTGAGCCATCCCTCCAGGCCACCAATTACTTTCTAATCTTAGAGAATCCTTTGCAATTTTCCATGTCCTTGCTTATGTTGCTCTGTTTTTCTCTCCTCTTCTCTCCCATCTCTTCATGCTCACATCCTATACATTCAAGACCAGTTCAAACATTGCTTCATCCATAAAATCTTTGATATTCCTGGATAGAAACAGTCACTTTCACCTCTGAATTCCTATTATATGTTTTCTATTCATTCACCTTAAAGTTGACTCTATTCTCTTTAGGTTATAGTAATTTATATTTGTCTTTTCATCTTAATTATTATCTCCATAAAGTAAGCAGGAGTGTCTCAGGCCTGGTTCCTGGCATCACAACTCTCTACTGATTTGATCTCTCATACATTACTTTTACTATACCATGCTTTGAAATACTGAGACTAATTTGAGTTAAAGGTTACTCTACTGTGAAAAAAGTTCTAGAATGTTTTCCACTGCATTTGCAAAAGGTGTGGCATAAACATATTTGTGACATCACTAAATGCTTTTCTTGTGAAGGTCAATACAGGATCTTTGGAAGACTTTATTCATATATATATGAGGAAATATATATATATATATATATATATATATATATATATATATATATATATATATATATATATATATCCATGAAAACCAAGTTTATATTTTTTTCTTGTCATATTGTATGTTTTTATCTCAAAAGATCTTACTCCAAGGAAGTCTAAATAACTACATATAAAAATATGGAAGTGAATTTATTTAAACTATCCCTGTGAATATTATTAAAAGTCTGTGAAAGAACAAGGTAGAAGGAATGCTCTGAGAAAAAGAAGAGAAACTACAAAGCACAGATGAGCTTTGCTGATGGTGCACAGTGACAAGAGGGCTAGAGTGTGGATGCAGGCATTCATCTCCCTCATCTCAATTTCCTCCTCTGCCTCCTGTGGGCTGGGTCTGCAAGTCTCTGGGCCTCCTGTGCATTCTGTATAACATGAGGACGAAAAACCAAACTGTAAAGTTTCCACTCACTACTGCTGCTGTTAGAATTAATTGAGGTAGTCCATATGCAGTACTTAGAAGAATTGCTGATACGCATTAACTGCTTATACCCTTCCAGATATTGTTCTAAGAGCTTTAATTTACTTATTGTGTTTCACTATTATTCTATGATGTGGGTAGTATATGTGAATATTCCAGATAATGAAGCCAGGATAACTGAAATTTATGTGTTTGTACAAAGACTCTCTATCTATCTATCTATCTCATTCACTAACTCAACAACAAAATGATTGCTAAACTACATCTAAAGAAATGTCAGATTCTTAACTACTAGGGCTGATATTTTTTAATGGCATACACATTTTGGAAACAAAAAGAGAGTTTCTCAGGGCAGCAAATGAGATGCTGAATACTGTGGGTCAGTGGGAATCTTGACAAGATTATGTGCAAGGTGAACTTGAGGTTTAGACTGTCTGATGACAGCTTTGGAGATGGTTTGCTCTAAAGGCAGCATATAAGCCTTCACCTTTTATGATTATCTTCAATACATGTATGCAATACTGACTAAAGATCTCAATTCAACATTTCTCCTGCAATTATATCTCCATAGAATTTTCTCAACCTCATGGTAGGATTGACTTTACATGCCACCAAACATGCTTGTGAGGCTGGGCTCTCTTTGCTCTTGTCATCAACCCCAGAAGAAACATTCCTTGTGTCCACGGTGCTCGAACCCAATGCAGAATGAGACACCTGGATCAGACCTGCTACTCATATTTGAGCCCTGTCCATCCAGTCTGAAGCAAAACTAGCCAGCTGATTCTCACCTACATTACTGTAAAGAAATTAAAATGTTTATATGCAAAGATAAAAATATAACAAATTTTGACATCAACTGCAAAGTAATTCAGCATAGGTCAAATCTCACATGGAAGGCATAGCCCTTCTAAAGATACCTTTATACACAATCCATAGGTCACCCTTATATCAGTTCAACTGACTACTCTTTCTGATCCATCATTTGCTGATGACCCAAAAACTTCATAAAGCATGATACTTACCAATACAATTGTGTTATAACTGTATTGTTACAAATCAGAACCAGCCTAATATATTGACCCTGAGAACAATCTGGGAGGCTCTTAGACAAAACTTGTTTGTTCTCTTTCCCTGTAGGGACCAAATGAGTTACCCTGTCAACACATGGTTGATTGAAAATACCCAGAATATTGTCATCCAGAAGCTCACCCAAGCTTCAAGGTCTACACAGGTATGACTGACTGATTAAATCATTGGTGTGCCTCAGTCTAAAGCCAGCGTTCTCTCCTCAGAAATCAGGCTGGGCTCAAAGCCCCACCGCTTAACCCTATGGTTTTTCTGCATGTCTACTCCCTATTTCAAGATAATGTAAAATATCAGGTCCCACCACAAACAAAAATGACCTTCCACAACTCAGCATATTACAAGGGCTTAAGGGATCATTCCCAGAAGCTGGGGTCAAAAGCTAGCCAAATTCTCCAATACATAATCCACTCGATCATTTTATCACTGACATGATTTGGTATGCACCAGTATGCTCACGTGTACCAAATGATAAACAGCTTGTTAGATAGATAGCTAGATCCCTGGGCTAGAGTGAGACCCTACCTTGAAAAAAATAAAACAAAACAGCCAAAAAAAGAAAATAATTCACAGGTAGACAGAGAGAAAGAGACACAGGGAGAGAGAGAGATGATAGATGTTAAAGGCCATGCAGATTAGTGCTTTTTATCAAAAGCAGTGTGGAAGAGAGAATAAATGAGTAGACAATTACATATCTGGGTCTTATATTCAAGCTGATAAATCACTGTAACTATTTTAATATGTATTGAGTTCTCATTTGAGAGGAAAAATTTTAAAGGATGGTTTTTATATTCTGTGATATTGTATCTGTCTCCTTTGCTTTGAGTTAAGCCATGAGATTTCTTGAGGCTAAAGATGAAATGTGTGACTCGATAGAGACTTTTTTCCCATAAAAAGGGATAGTTACCATTGCTCACCTTGACCTTAAATAAGTTTTAAAGAGAAAATGTTTCATTTCTTCTAAATTCAAGTGAGGTAGTCAGTTATCTAAATAGTACCATCATTCAAGAGTCTATGATGTGCTTTACCTGAGGGTTTTGAGGACTTTTTCCTTGAGTCTACAGGCATTCTTCTTCCTTTAATGTATTTCGAGATGCTTTTAAACATGGTTACATGTTAACTTCCCCAGCTATAGAGCAATATCACACAAAAAACCTGGTAGTCCATCAGTAAGGAAGTCTCTCCTAGAGACTCCACTTATTTCTGTGTGACTTTCAACAAGTCATTTTTCTTCATTAGAACCCTAATTGGGTATCTGTGAAGCACAAAATAATGGAACAACAGTTCTCCAAGTTCCCTAACAATTTAAGGAACTTACTTCTTTCTGACTCACTGGCATGACCTTGCATGAATCACTTAGTCTTTGAGTTGGATTTTCTTCACATGTCCTCCCACACACTCTCTCGTCCCCACTAATGACAAGTCCATCCTTGGACTCAGCCCTGACTCCTCCCTCTCAAACCCCACATTCAAGCTGTTGGCAAATCCTGTGGGTGCTAACTTCAAAGCTGACTCATAATCCAGGCACTTATTACTACATCCTGACTAATGCCACCATTATTTCTGGCCTGAAAAAGTACAATTTTTTAAAAAGAATCTATAGATGAGATGTTTTATATTGCATTAAGTTTTCAAAACCATCACTTTTTTAAAAAAATCATCAATTTTTATACCAGGGTTTTCTTTGAAAATTTTCATAATATTTTATACTAAAACCACATCTCACTTGGAACTAGACATACTTTAAGCAACTACCAGCCACATTTGGTCATTGGGTATTATTTTATGGGGCCCAAGTCTAAAGCTAAGGAATAGTCCCCTGCATATTTAGTGTCCCCAGATTATCATTTTGCACAGAGTTTTCATGTTTTAAGGGATTACCAACACCAACAAGCCCATCAACCTCACCCTTGTCAGTTTTTTTTCTCACTTTGCACCTCATTTGTTAGAACTGATCTGCATGTTTTCTTCTAATAATACCTGGGTACATTCCTGTATTCATTCAACTACTCAGCGGCTGGCTCATGATCTGTCCTTCCTAAGGAAGAATGCTGGAGGGAACCATCTACTCTACAACAGGATAAAGGGGTCTCTAATCATATGACTCATCAGGATGGTACAGTTGAGATAGGGGATGGGAAGAAAGAAAGAAGAATTTAAGGCATAGGTGAATATTTATTTTTGCTCCTTGTATCCTATCAATGTATATTTCCTGATTATAAATTAAGGAAGTTAGCAGATGTTGCTTTCTTCACACATTTGGTTATTGGTTTAGTATTTTTAGTCACTAAGAACAGATACATGTTCCCCATGCTTGTCAAACAAGGAAATTAGAATGTGTTTTCTTGATGGCTCCTCATTAATTTATCTAGTCATCCCAAAGTGCAGGGGCAGTGAGAACCCCTATGCATGTTAGCTATGTACTTACATCACATGTGAATTAAGCAGTAATCTTAGTGTAAGGTCTTTTCTCAACTCTTAAAGCAAATTCCACTTTCTAATTAATAGGAGCCATTTTATCAAGTGCTGGAGTGTGAAAGTCATTTAGAAACATTTCTTCCTTCCTTAGGATTTCAGAATCATTAACTGGGAGAATTTAAGGGAACTCTGAGAAATCATATAGCCACAAACTCTTATTCAATGTGGGTCTAAGGAAAATAATTAGCGTTCATAAGGCCATACAGTTAGAAATAATGGTTATGTACAGAAATGCTCATATTCAGGAAATTAGGACTCTGCATTATAGTTGACAAAAATCATCTCCCAGTTTGATGGTGGCCTATTGGCTGAGTATGGTATGTTTGTCTCTACAGAGCTTTTAAGCTTGATGAGGTCCCATTGGTTAAGTGATTGTTGTACTTCCTGGGCTAGTGGAGGTTTGCTCAGGATGTTTTTCCATACTACTATCTCATGGAGATGAGACAGTAAGCTCTATCTTTTCTTCCAGGTATTATGTTTGTATTTTTCCGAAGGTAGTGAGAGAGCCGTGACCATTCAAACTTTAATAATGAGCCACAGGTAGATGGCTGACTTCCCAGCAAGAGATGAACCCCAAAGGCCTATCATGTAGGCCCCAAATGAAACCCTAGCAAGAGTGGTGGGACAGGCAAGAGACCTATAACCACAGCTAATCAGTCATCCCAGGATAAGTCAGCGAGACAGACACCAACAATATCCAACATAACCTAAAGCAGAAGTACAGAGACCCTTAAGATCTCAACAATAAAGCAGACTTAAAACTCACCCACCATGACTCAGGGAACTGAGGGGAAGAGGAGGCAGAAAGACCATAAGAGCCATGGTGGAGGAGAATATCCAGAGACATTGCCCCCCTCAGCAGCAACACACAAAGGGGGGGGGCAAACCTGGCTGCTTCCTGTGCTACCCATGACCCCCTACCCCACATACTGATCCAATTTACCCAATGAGGAGGATACACAAATGTCTAATTTTGGAAGATAAAGTTTTTTTTAAAGGTCAAGAGAGAGACAGGTCTAGCCACTGGAAGGCATCAGATTCCAGATTCTCTCTCTCTCTCTCTCTCTCTCTCTCTCTCTCTCTCTCTCTCTCTCTCTCTCTCTCACACACACACACACACACACATACTTTAAAATTGAGAGCATTATCACATGAACATATTGCATATTGGTTACATTCCAACTGGATGTACTCTTAAGTTTGCTCTTTCCTGCCCCATTCCAATGAAGGCTGTCCTTGTTGGGGTTGTCTCTTAGCACCTTGGGGTCATGAATGCATTAGTTAATCTGTGTGTGTGTGTGTGTGTGTGTGTGTGTGTGTGTGTGTGTGTGTGCGTGCAGTGGGGGAGAGGGTGCCAGGGCCTCAGAGTACACCTTCCAACCCTGTGGCTCTTACATTCTTTCTGTCCACTCTTTCACAAAGTTCTCTGAGCCTTGGAGAGTGTGTTATAAATTTATAATTTATCCACTCCTATGGCTGAGAAAAAGTTTCAACTGACTGTCCATGAAAACAGAATCCCACAATTCTGACTTGAATTCTGTAAGACTACAGCTCCAGAAGCTAAACAAAGGTCAGAAATGCACTGGTAGGTGCTATTTCTGGGGCTCAGAGGCCCTTCTGACTGATGCCAAATCTTCCAAATGTTCAACGGCCAAGGAAATGGCTGTATTCTCTTCCACACAACCCCCACAAAGATTCAAACCATGACAAGTTGTGTACAGGGTTTGCTGAGCCAGAATGAGTTTTCACCTTTGTCAAAGTGCCAGACACTTGCCAATAGCATCAGGACAGTGTAAGAAGAACAGCTACCTGTGCAGAGACCTATGAAATCGTCTGTTTGCATGGAGGCAGGCTCTTGTCAGCTATCAGCTTACTTCTTATAACTCAGCCTCTTGATTCACCTCCACTGAGAGAGGTAGTAATGCAGTTTGTGACCCTGCAGACCCATGAATGAGTATGGTATTGCTTCTCCTATGCTGGCTATTCAAGTGCCTTAAAGGTGGCAAGAAAATATGGACCACATTCTGGTACATCTACTCCATAACAAGATGAGATAATCAAGATTCCAGATGGACTTGGAAGGAAAATAAGCTTCAGTAATATCAGCGCAGTTCAGAAAACCACAAATCTTTAACACAGTCATTAAAAGTGTTTGTTTCCATTGACCTTCTTAGATAGATTAAAACAAGCTCATTATTTTTGTTATTATTATTATTGTTACTATTATTATTGCTAACAGAATGGGAAGGGGAAAGAGACCCCCCATACCTCAATTGGTCATTGAAAACATGGTGCCCCACTCACTATGTATCATTGAAGAGCCTTTTTAAAGCTTGGAAGATGTTATGTAAAATAAATTTCTCTGAGATCATGATATAATTTGTCTTTCCACACTGCTATCTTCCAAACAACACAGTTAAAGCTCAGAACAAAATAAAAATTCCACTAATGCAAACTATTGCTTTTATAGCAAACTACTAAAGTAGTCAGAAGTGGGACCACTGAGACTTAACCTGTGCTCCACTATTGGACACATTATGGGACAAGCACTGATCAGGTCAGAACTGTAGTGATTATGTCTACTAGTTTTTAACTGTGTTGTTTATACAAACTTACAGGAAAACATTTTTTATCCATGAAGTTTTACCCAAAAATTGTATCAAGAATTAATTGTTTTTAGAAACCTCTAGATTTGGCAATGCCTTTTTTTCTTTATAACATTCAGAATATTTTCAACAACCTGTGAAATTAATGTAATTGTTTCACATTAAAAGCATGAATTTAAAATTAAACAAAACTAGGACATAAATAAAGTAAGCCAATTGTATAATGCCACACAATAATTTGGTCAAAGAACTCAAATTCTCTATATTCTCTATAGACTCTTGAAAACAATATATTGATCACTTCAGATGACCATCTTATTGATGTTTGTGCACGTTTACTAAAAGTGATGCTTCTGCCTCTTTGATTCCCATGGGCAGCCCCTTATGTACCTGCAACATGATTTGGTGTGTGATTAGCCATTGGGTTGTAGGGTTTTGTGGTCAGGGATGATAGTTCATTCATTTTATATTCCTTCCTTATAACACATTCATGGCATGGATCTTTAAATATTTTTTGAGGGCTGGAGAGATGGCTCAGAGGGCAAGGCACTGGCCTCCAGTGCCTAAGGCCCCGGGTTCAATTCCCTAGGAACCACATAAGCCAGACCCACAAGGTGGTGGCCCTGGTGTGCTCTCTCTCTCTCTCTCTCTCTCTCTCTCTCTCTCTCTCTCTCTCTCTCTCTGCTTGAAATGAATAAATCAAATATTTTAAAAAAATAAATATTTGTTGAATTGCCTTAAATTCAAGGCTATAAGATGTACAATGACCCAAGCATGTTGGCAAGTGATGCCTGCTTGAATTTCTCCAAGACCTAAAACAAGATATTTAATTGTGCTCTTGTGATAGAAGAAGATGTTGATTCTATTTTGAACAAAAATAACTTTTAAAACTTATATAAGAGTTACAATTATAATGAAGTTATAAGGCCCTTAGTGGTGGCTTCACATTCAGTATTACATACTTAAGTACACAGACACATTTGCCAGCTGGACATATTTGTTCAACAGAAAGCAATATGCAATAGATTTGCAGGATAAATTCTGTGTTTACAACAGTTTTGTACAGCAGAGGCTTATGAACCCATCCATCTCTTCCAACATGAAGGATAATGAGGCCCTGCTGATTTTGTGGAATCCATCAGTTTTTATCATGAGATTTCAGTAGGTGACCCATGTGATCTCCATAGACTGGCAAGCCAAACTTATTTTCACATGATTTTACACATTGAGATTGAGGCTCATAGTTAACTTAAATAGCCCCAGAGACCAGGATGAGTACATGTGTAGATTTTTGTGTGGGAGTGGAGGAAAAGTGGAAATCATCATTGTTGTCAGCCACATACTGCTGAGCTGAATCTCCAAACCAGGCATACAGACACAGTTCATTAGAGGAAACTTTATTGAAGCTACAGGTTCAGGGGAAGTTTCATAATGGTGAAAGAGACTGGCCCCCTTTCACAGGTCAAAACAGTGCGAGAAACCCACCAGCACCACACACACCAGCAAACAGGCAGGGGAAGAGAGAAATTTCTTTCCCCTTTATATAGCCTTATGGTGGGATCTTGCTACCCCATCCCAGACTTGGCTTCCTGAGTCTCTGGAATTTCCTTCTTTCACTGCCCTCCAAGGAAGGGATGTTAATTTCTGGGGAAAGGACCATGTATTGGAGCTAAAATGTCATCTGATTGGAATATACCACTTATGTCTCTGAAGTACAATGACTAAAGGGTTAGAATTTAATAGTGTTCCGCCAAAAAGGAGGGCACTATCACCTAGCCAGCATCTGAAGACAATATGCTTCCTCATCAGTAAGAATGTTTGATACACAAACATGAGGATCTGAGAAGGCCTGTGATGTATCAGTTTAATTCCCATCACCCACTAAGAAGCTGGCCATAACCATGCACACCTGCAATCCCAGTGCTGAGGGGAAAAGAGCCAAGGGAATAACCAGGATTTGTTGGTCAACCATTCTGACTGAAAATCAATGACAGCTCAAATTTCAGTGAGAGACATCATCTCTAAGAAACCAAGCAGAACTCAGTGCTCTCCTCTAGTGTCTGCACCCGTGTTCACAGGGCATATGAAACTGCTCACACATGTGCACACAATATACATAGACATACTATGCACATACACACCACACTGACAACACACACACACACAAATGCACTTAGAAAATTGCTTCTTCTAAATGACTCTAACTTCAAGCAACTGGTATTCTCACCAATTTCACCTACATCTACTCCCAGGGAACACTACCTTATGCTCCATTCAGAGAAGCAGAGAAGTACACCATCTGGCAGATTTGGAAGCTAAGTCTTTAAGAGTAGGAGCTTCAGAAAATACCACTGTGAGGCTTGAAGTGAGACATTCTCACACAAAGCAGGGTGCAGCAGCATTATGTAGTGTCCATAAAGGGTACAGACCAAACCACATGAGATAAACAATATTCCTACTCTTATTGGTTAAATCTTTTTACCAGTTTGTTAGTAAAGAGAAAGCAGATGTCCAAACCTGATTACATTCTACATGCCTCATTGAGCATATGTGGAATAAACTATGAATCAAGTTCCTGTATGGGGAAGAATGTAATTGACCTTCTTGTTGCAGTTACCTTCTCATTACTGGGACAAAACACCCAACCCAAAGCAGCTGATGGGAGGAACATATTTGTTTTGGCTACAGTCTCAAGGGGAAGCATCATGATGGCAGGGGAAAGATGGTTGAGCAGAGGCTGGACATCACCTCCTTGCCAGCAGCAGGTGGAAAACAGTAGTGGGAGAGTTAGCAGAATTCTTGCAAAGGGGAGCTAGACAAACACCCCTAAGTGTATGCCAAACAACACACTTCTTCTAGCAAGGCTCCACCTCCAATTTTCCAACAGCTGGAAAGAACGCATGCAATAGACACAGGTTTATGGGGGACATCTGACTCAGTCAAACACAGTCAACAAGGTTTTTTTTTCCTTATAATGTCTCATGTTAACATTCATACCTGCCATTATCTGTAAATATCAGTCATGGCACACCTAGGAAGGAGGATATCTTCCTGAAGACAAAAGTCAAGCTTTTGATGTTTACTGTAAATGAAACAATTTATTTTCAAGGACTTTCTGTTAAGGTCTATCTACTGTGTTTGCATGATATATACATAAAACTATAGTTTTTGTCTCTGTTAGGAGCCCCAGGTTTGCTTTTGATTTCTTATCTATGTCATTTTTTTTATATGTGTGAGCATGATATTCTGATTCTACTTCCTCATACAACCTGGTCTTAAAACCAACACTGGGACTGAAATTTCTGGCTCTGTGACTTATCTCTACAATTTTTTGGTTACGTTTGAGACAAAGTCTTTAGATGTCAGGCAATTCTACTGATGTCTAACTAGCATTTTTCACCATGGGTTTATGACACGAGTATGGAATTCTCAGAAACACACAAGAGAACTGTACTTGGCATTCCTTGACTTATCATGAGTCACGAGGCCAACTTCCTATGTGTCTTTATATCACTTTCCATCTTTAGAAATCTGTCTCTTTATCCAAATTTCTCTTTCTTGATGGAAACAAGCCACATCAGAGTAGGACCCACCATAATGCCCTCATTCTTACTTTTGATTATCTCCATAAAATACTTTATTTCTAAAGAAAATCACATTTTCAGGTACTCTTGGTTAGAAATTTTAAACTAAGACAACATTCAACCAATAACCTAAGCCTAATCAAGAAATTAAACCACCAGGAAACTACACTTATAAAAATAGAATGACTTCTACTGGAAATGCATAAGACAAATGTCTAAGCTTGTTTTCATAAGTTATTTCACTTAAGATCAAAAATCATAATTAGAATTCCAAAAGAAAATATTTGGTTTCACGAAAATGAAACCTATAAATAAATGGAAGTCTGTATCACTCTAGGCTCTATTTTCTATTTTCTGTTCCTCTTGCTTCAAAAACTTATTACTCTTGGGACTGAGGAGATGGCTCGGCAGTTTGAAGCTACTTCCTTGCAAGTCTGCCAACTTGAGTTCCATCTTCCTCAGCACCCACATAAAAGAAGGACACAAGGTGGCACATGTTTATAATCCCAATGAGAATACTGAATCTCACAAGCGGCAGTTTCATGAGAGACCCTGTCTCCAAAGAGTGTAAGAGAGGAGCAATTCTATGAGATTGCTCTATAACTGTGTACACGTTCTGTGGGAAACACATGCCCCTATACACACACTGCACATATGCTAGAAAGGAGGAAGAAACTTGTGGGGTAGTTGGAGAAGGGACCTTAAGAGCCAGCAGTCTGTCTGCAGCTTTGGTACAGTTCAGCTACTCATGTGCAACAGTTTTGTCTTTTGACCTTTCCTTGGGAAGGTAATGCTTAAAGGAAATGTTTAGATTAAAACAGTAAAGTCAAAGCACTAGAAAAAATGAACAGGAAGGCATGTATGTGGGTATGACAGAGCCAAGGTGACCAGATAAAAGAAAGGACAGGTCTTTGGGGAAACAACAAAGCAGGTCTCAGCAGGTTCTGGCCCGTCTCCATGCACCCACTCCTTGAGACTTTCTAGTGCACTCTAAGTCTGTACTCTTGTATGTACCCACCCATCAACCGAAGTCCTCTTCCTCGGATTAACCAATAGAATTCGCCCCAACTTGATGCTTGATCCTTATAGGCTTCTTGGTACAGAAGAGCTTCTGATATAGAGTGCTCAACAGAAAACTCCTTTCACTTCAAAATAAACACAAGCATTTTCTCTATACTTTTTTTGTACATGTATATTTTGTTTTCTTTTAAAGCCCATCCTTCTTATCAATGAGATTTATTCCTGAAAGAGTAAAGCAAAGAACCCAAGGCCTCTAACTCAATAGATGCCACTTTGGTGACCATCTACAGTCTGGTATTCTGGTTCCTGAGTTAAGCCACATGAGAGCTGAGACCATTTCCACATGTGCATATACATACACACATGCAAATATATCATTCAAAATATGACTCCCATAGTAGCTGTCATTTAGTTGTCAGTGTATTAACACATGAAATGACTTCATTGGATTGGGAGGATTTGGGTCAGAGATTAACTTTCTCTAACTGCCCAGGACCTTACCAAGTACTTGGCACACATGAGTCACTGGATGAAGGAACGAAGCGATAAAAATTAAGGACCATTCATGGCATTTATGCAATGAATCCTCTGGAACAACAACAACAACAACAAAATAAACCTCCTAAGCTCCAGTCCACAGGCTGTTATTAATGATCTGCATGGCCCTGGGCAAGTCACCTTAGCTCTTTGTGTCTGCATCATCATCTGGTGGAACTAAGTGTCCTCTGTTTTTCCTGGATTTCACATGGAGTGTTCTAGGTGTATTTCAGGTTCCCTCAAATGACGTAGTGCCTCAAATCTTACTAGGAGATTTTCCTACAACCTCGTGACTTAACTGAAGTAGGAAATACAGTGAAACAGCAAAGACTCAATCTCCATTGTTCCTTGACCCTACAACCTCACCCACTGATCTCCTCTGCCTCTTTGGGCAGAGTTCAGCTATCTCATCTCTTGAGAAAGTTCACTCTACACACATTCTTTCATTATTCTTTATAATAATCTATTTCTGATGTTCTTTTGGCCAGTGTGTACTTCCAGAGGTGGAACTCTCCAGAAATTGTAGGTCAAGACTCTAACTGTTCTTTCCTTGGAAAATACAATACTTACTTGTCAGTCTGCCAACCTCCCGACTCCCTGACAGGGCACTCTCTCCCTTCCAGAATAGATCATGATTCAACCTCTGGAATGTCAGTGGCTTGGGGTGGTTTAGGCAAGGGCTATAAATATGTCTATGTTGATGGGAAGATTTCCTAAGAGAAAAGCCGTTTCTGTGTTCATTCTTAGTCCAGTCCGAACTCTGTACTAGGATCTTATTATTTAGTATTTTCTTTCTTATCCCAGTCACCTGCTAGAAAATGCTCCATTTCATACTACAGATGGAAGGCAAGAAAGGAAACAGGATTTTTTAAAAATAATTCTATACAACTCAGGAATAAAAGCCAAAAATACAATAGCATACTCTCCTTTAGTGCCTCAGTTTCCCATTGTTAAAATGAGTTCAATAGTAGCTCAAATTTTCAATAGTAGCTCAACTTTTTGGGAAGATAGATTAGGCAATTACCCAACCCTTTGATCTTGTCCAATATACATTAAAAGTCAACTAACGACTTCGAAGTCTAACTCCAGGTCTTTTATAGCCTCAGTCTGGCTTCATTTACAGTCATAGAGCTGTGTTCACTGGGGCTTTCGTGATTTTCATCAAAACTAAACTAGGAATCTGTTTTAAAAGCTGAAGTTATAACCATATCTGGACATAAGGGGATGCCATAAGTTGGTCATGAAAAGAGATTGATCTCTAGATCCTCAGCCTGAAACTAAAAGACATACAAGCACCATTGCAAAATTAGGCAGGTGACTACAATGATTCAATCCATATGGAAGGTTGTAAAATTGACTTAGAAAAAAATATAGTGACATGGCATATCCTGACTTTTTGCATCAGGAGAAGGTACACATCTATTCCTTACCTCTTACAGCAGCTCTCGGACAATGTTTTGTCTCTAGACTTCTGAGTTCCCCCTTCTCCTTTGTGTAGAGGACATCTATATGTATTGAACAAAGGTAGGATTGGGCTGGTGTTCTGCACAATAACCTATGACTCCTTCAAACTGTGCTAAAAGAGTGCTTGGTAAGCAGGGTAGGATGGTACTTTTACAGTAGGTTTAGGATGTAGCTGAGACACTTTCTTCTTAACTTCAGTTATTCATCTGTAAACGGAAACTGTAATACTTGCTTTGTTACTTCAAACAGTTTAGCTTTCTGACCCTGCCTTTGCAGCTTCCTGCTCTTCTTTTTCAGTTTCAATTATGTGTCCCTGAGTTCATATTTGGCACTTGGTATTTAGAATCTGGATTCATAAGCGGGCTCCCTGTGCAGCCATGTTGATTTCTATTGCTGCCCGAGGTCATATTTCAGAATTACATTTCCAAGCTTGCTGCTCTTTCTTCTTGAGCCATCTCGTCTCTCAGCAGCTCTTCTTACCGAAGCACATCACTGCTCTACTGTGTCTGCATTAACTGGCTCATCATAGGTGCTGTGGAACTCTGTTGAAGGAAGAGCAAATGGAATCTGATCTCTTATAGTACCCAGCTCTACCGAGGTTTCATTCCTTGACTGATGAAGCTTCTGGAAGTGTTTTACATCCATTCTCTCCCAAGGTCGCCATATCTTTTGCTTTACAACAATGAAGTTCATGACAGAGGTTTTCTGGTTATCTTATTCCATCTTAAAATCATTGGAGTTGGAGGAAAGAGAGTAAAAACTTTATTAGATGATCTCATTTCCCAAGAATGATGTGTCTCAATTATTGAAATCTCTCCTTCATTACTCAGCTCCTTACATGACTGCTCCCTACACCTAGCCAATAATAAGAATTATTTTGACAGATTATGTGACACAGATATCCAAGTCCCTGACCAAATATACTGTTCTGAAGCTCTAGTAAGTTAAACTCAGACATCAACTCTTTAAAAACAAGTTTCTCCCAAGTGTTTTTTAAAATTATATATTAGGTAGAAACTTTGTAAGAACAAGTCATGTTCTGGTACCACCATTTCCCTCCTCCCCTCCCTTATTCCACTGAGGGATTGCAGGTATATACCATGGGGGTGAAGCCTATGAATTGTGAGAGCAGCAGTCAGTCATTGGGTGGGGTGGTGGGGCAATACCTCTGGGTATTCCCCCACACACTGACTATGACTTTTACAGTCTTTCTGCCCCCCTCTTCTGCAAAATTCCCTGAGCTATGATGGGTGAGTTTAAGTCTAATGCTGTGTTGGGCACTTATCAGCTTCTGGAATTCTGCTTTGGAACGTTTTGAGTATCATCATTGTCTGCCTCCATTGTCCTGGTGTAGATTGATGGGCTCATGGGGGGGCAGCAACCATGGTCATCTCACCCCTTTCTCTGTGGTTCACCCAGGCCCTAGCTGATGTGCTATGATGGGTGGTTCCTCTCTTGACAGGGAGTCAGCTACCATTTCTGGTCTTGTTTGTAGAATTAGGTTGTTCTCAGTTGTCCCAGCCTTCTGAAAAGTAAAAAATGATGCTCCAACTGAGAGTGAGATCAGCCTAGGTTAAATGGATAAGCATTGTTAATTTGGTGAGATTATAATGGGTGTAGCCTCTCTTTAGACCCATGATCAGTGAAATCTTCCTCTTGGAGTCCAGAACTTGGTCTCCATAGGAGTTTGGCTTGGATCCCAGTTCCAGCTCAGGGTTCTTTGCCACTGAGCAGATCTCTTAACCAATCAGAGAGCCCTTGCTTACCCACCTAGGTTGAGTATCACTCCTGCACAGGTGTGTACATCTTGTCGTGCTGGTTGCTGTCCTATAACAGTGTCCCCTGCTTTCTCCCAACATTGCTGGTCAATTTCCCCTAGGAGCTCATGTCATGCTTTCCAGGACTATGGGGGCTAGACATCTGGGAATCTTGGTTCCAGCTGGCTCTCTCTATGTTGTGTGTTGGCAGCCTGTGGTGTCTTCAGAAAAAAGGTTTTATCTTTTACCTCTGATCAGTAATCAAATGTTTTGACAGAAGACTCTTATTTTGGGGACTTCTAAGGTCTCTCCAATAAACAGATCAATGTGAGTAGCAACCTATTTCTGGTATTGGGAGTTACAAGCCAGATCCAAATGTATTAGGGTTAGGCTTCACCCCACCCTCTTCAGAGCTCTTCTTACCTATATTCCGTTAGAGGATTATATCTTTTAGGCTACTGTCTAGGAATAATGATTTTATGGTACCTATTCATTTTAGATTTAGTTTTGTGCATATCTCCTCCATCTCCAACCTCCCACTCTCTCAACCCAAACCCAGTGTTTTTGATATGTAAGGAGAATTGGGAACCACTGACTTGGAAACATTATGCTTTGAGTCTTAGCAGGAATTCTCACATGGGTTTCAACATAGAAACTAGATTTTTCCCTCAGGAGACTTGTAAGTCAATGCCACAGGAGGTTGTACCTTGAATGAGTTTGTGTCCTTGCTTAAAAATAATGATGCCATTGGGGTTAGATTTAATTTTTGTAGTTGTCATAACAGAACACTATGAACAGAATAGATAATACACAGAAATGTATTGTCTTCTGTCAAGAGTTGAAACTTGAGCTCACAATACAGCAGGTTCATGCTACCTGTAAAGGCTACAGAGAAAGCCCTCTTCACCTGGACCTCCCTGACTTGTCCTGATTTGTGGAGCCAAAACTCCAATTTTCATATGATATTTTGTGTATGTCTGTCTAGATAACAAAAATTACAGATTTGGGAGTAGAGAGCACTGCAATCTCTCTCTCTCTCTCTCTCTCTCTCTCTCTCTCTCTCTCTCTCTCTCTCTCTCTCTCGTATTTCAGCTGCTAGAATAAAAGTGTGCAGTAAATTTCTGACCACAGGTCTTAAAAAGAGGATAAAATAGTACCCATGGGTCATGCAGGTAAAACTTTCTGTAGACAAGACATAATAAGAGACATGCCAAGATGCATATTGATGGATGCATCCGAAATTTACAATATAATTGACATTAAATTATATCTTGAGCTGAAGTGACAAGCCATTAAATGGATATCAGGGAAGATAAACCAAAAATGATACTCCTCAGTGACAAATAACCCATAAGGCTACCAAGGCACCACTAACAATCTCACATGTGGGAAAGAAAATGGACTTCAAAGCAGCATTTTGGTGACCACTGGTGAAGGAAAACTTCACCTGGAGAAAGAGAGAAATGCATTTCAGAATGGAAGCATGGGTGAATACAAGAAATGGCCCTGTGGACCATGCCTGGGATGCAATAAGAGGCCAACTCATGGATGAAAATGAGGCTTGTGTAATATGACATAGGCATGTTCAGACGACTGGGTTCCGTCTGGTTATCACAAAAGCAAGAAGTTAGTTCTTTCGTTTAAAATATTTACCTCAGACAATCTTCACTAAAACTAATAATCTGCTAATCAAATATACTTCCTTCTTTCCTTGTTGCAAACAATGTCCTTAAAAATTGTCTGCAAACTTAATCCTATAACATTGATGAAAAATATTGTAAATTCTCTCTAAGAAATTCAAATTTTGCATTGAGCTGAACTTTCCTATTATTTTTTTTCCTATGAGGTATTTACACAATAAGGTTTTGTTGATCTAGCCCTCAAAGTCTGGCTGCATTACTTTAACAAACATAGCTAAGAATTGAAACATCTCCTCAGTAGTCCTTGGAAGATATCCCACACTTTGGTTTCAGGGCCTAGAGAAATAAAGTGATTACTGGGCTGGCTGTAAGCCTCATCCCTATCGGCTGGCTTTCAACATGCCAGAAGGTGCTGAGAAGGCTGTGGACCTTGTGTAATCTATAACTACCTGCCAGCCAAGATGTGTCCACTGGCACAACAGTGACTTTACTGTTACTGGAGTGACCAACTTCATTCTTAACTGTTGGATTGGAGACCTCCACAGAAGGGAATTCATGACTGGTTATGTACTCCTGATCTAAAACCAGGGCTAGGTAAATCTTAAGCCTACTAGTGTTCTATGCTAAATGAACAGCTTTCTAAAGTGTCTTTTAACTGTTTATGTTTATACTCATGGATGATTGCGGCTCTCAATTGCAATCACAGAAGCTTCTTCAGTGGGCAAAAAAAAAGCTTAATGTAGAGGTGTATAGTTAGCTAAAGTACTGAGAATAAATGACTACTGTGTGCCCACCCTCAATCAGAACATCTAAATCACCTCTTCCAAGGCTCAGGGAACAGTGTAGAAAAGAAGGCAAGGAGGATATAAGAGCCGGAGATTGTGTAAGAGTGTTGTGAAGTGCTGTCTTCTGGATATGACATAGCCATTACACACATGGATTCATAGTAATGTGGTTTCCTGCCCAAGACTAACTGTGACAATTCATCATGGATGTGGGAAGGGCTCACAAGATGCCACTTATTCTTGAGTAGCTATAAACAGTTAATGGATGCTGGAAAAGTAGTTCGCATGTTCTTTAGTGGTAGAGCCACTGGTAACTTGCCCATATACCTGTAAGTAACCTGCCATTCATATTCACACAAGCGACTCTAATTTATCTGAGTGGATCACAAAGAAGGCATAAAAGTAGGAAGATTAGTTTGGGAGACAGTTTCAGTGGGAATGGGAAGGAGATAAGAAAGAATAATGAGAGTCAATAGACTCAAAATGCATTATTTACATGAGTGAAATTATCAAAAATAAAAATAAACAGAATAAAGAAGTGTTTCCAACCTGGAACATTAGTTTCCTCTTAAAAGAGTTTCTTATCCATCTTCTGAATTTGTTTGCACGTAGCTATGTTATATTGGCTTACCGAGTTTCCCAACTACTGAAGCTGAGAAACAGTTATTGAAAAGACACATTCATAGTTGTAGGAAATATCAGCTGAATGTAAACAGAACAGATGGAACTCAGGAGCAAGAGGGTCAACAGTGACCAGAAGTTGCTTCATGAAGAGAAACAGCTCTATGCATCTCAGTTATTCCAAAAGCATCCTTGAATCACAGCATGCCCTCATAATGTATAATCAGAATGATGACCCAAATCATCAAGTGGAACATGAAGTCAGTTCCAGAAGATCATTCAAATGTTTTTTTAGTGTTTAAAACAATAAAGCATTACTATTAAAAAACTCAGCTCTTAAAATGATTTATTCTTTGTGGTATCCAAAAAATAGAACGCCATTTCTCTATATTCCTGACCTGTCTCCTAGATTCTAGTCTCGGACTTCAAACACTGTGTCAACCATCTCTCTTTCCATGTCTAACTAGCTCTTTC
Organism: Zapus hudsonius; assembly: GCA_004024765.1. Taxonomy (NCBI): domain Eukaryota; kingdom Metazoa; phylum Chordata; class Mammalia; order Rodentia; family Dipodidae; genus Zapus; species Zapus hudsonius. The sequence goes on along the minus strand of PVHP010016835.1, from coordinate 7,665 downwards.
TATCTCAGTCCTGAACTGAAATGCTGTCCATCCTGAGAGCTTTCCAGTCGACCAGCTGAGAGTCATGACTGTGTAGTCACCCAAGTCAAAACTCTTGAACCTAGCCTTGGCTATGCTTCTGATTTATCATGCATGTGGCTACTCAATGAAATGTTTATGCTGACCTAAAATCTAATTTTTCTTTTTCTCTATACCCATATTTCTCATGCTATCTTCATGTTAACTTGAATTATTTCTAGCATTTTTCATCATAATCATTCTTGGTTAGTGGCACACCAAATATTTTCCATTTTTAGTAGGTTGAATGTGCCTCCTCAAAAATTCAGTTGTTTAAACTTATTGAATGGATGTGCAAATAATGTTAGGAGCTTGAAAGAAAATGATGAGGCCATGAGTTGTGGGGGTCTCATACACAAGATGAAGACCCTAAGGCATCACATGGAGCGTTGGTCTCTACTACCCTTCTGCCTTTAGCCATGGGAAGTCAGCATCTGTATCCCCTGTCTGGGGCAGACCCCATCAGAGCACCATGGCGGGGCAGAGGAGCACTTACCTTTCCTCACACAAGTGAAGCTGCTGGCACTGCAACCTTGAATGTTCAAAAACCAACATCTGTTCTTTATAAGTCCTCCAGTCTGGTACATTTTTGCTTGAGCCAAAAATGGAATAAGGTACTGTTTCATTTATTTTCTCAGATATTTCATCCTGGCTCATTGGAATAAGTCAAGGGAACTCTTAACTAGGTAACTTGCTTTGTGTACATATGTTTATCAGTATTTCCTATGAGGTATTAAGATAGTTGAGACAAGGAACCATTCATTAGATACTTAATCAACATCTCTTGAAGTATAAAATGAGCAGCTAATATGGGCCAGTTATTCTGCTAGGCAATGGATGTCTAGCAGTGAATAAGACCCTAGATTTATGACCCACCATATGTAGAATTAAACAATGTTTATAGAATTCCCAATTGTTATAAAGATTTGGTATGTGCTACTTCTAAATAAACATGGATGCGTGTTCAACTTTGCTTTATATATTTCTTAATTAAATAGAGTATTTCATTGGACCATCACATTGTTTGTTATACTACCTTTCTCACTGGCATCTTTTCACTATGGTTTTGGAGAATAAGTCAACTCTCACTGAGGTTCTGTAATTTTCCCATGCATGCTTCAGTTAGATATAACAGATGTAAAGGCAAGACCTAAGTTTTTGAACTGAGTATAGTGTCCTTTGCTCCTCCAACAGAACACACATTGATCACATATGAAAATCTTAGTGCAGAAGGCCTTTAGTACATAGAAACTGTGCTTTGATAGTCTTGATCTATGAAAAAACTCTGGCCACTCCCTCCAGAAAAGATAAATGATTTCAGTGGATTTTTAATAAGAATCATTTGGCCATTCAAAGGATCAGTTAAAATCTTCTCATGCATGATCTCCAGAAAGGAAAGGACGGTTAAGTTTACCAGCAGCAAACGGTGGAGCACCCAGGGACCAGCTACGGAGATAAAGTGTTGTCGATCAAGGTCTGAATGAGAAGAGCAGAATGTGATATTATTAATGCAGAGAAAAATTATAATAAAGGATGGGCTCTATCATTTAGAAGCTGTTGTCATACACAGAGAAACTCCCGCTGCTAAAGGTGTGGAGAGAAAGGAGCCTTAGTAACCCTCATCGTCTTCACCCTCCTCATCTATCCTTCAGCTTTCCACTAGCAGGATCCAAGTGCAAGCTGGAGAAAGGTGGGGCTAAAGTGAGGTCCATTTAGACATCAGGTTTCAGAGGCAGAGAACAAGAGGACAAGGCCACTGAGTGGACCTGAAGAAAAATGGAGCCTACCTATCATAGAAATACCTCTCCAATGCCAGAGAAAAGACACAAACCATGCACCCACAATTCTTTGTAATAAGAGAAGGGCTATGCTGTTCAGTGGCTTCTTAATAAAATTGTTAACTGACTCCTGATTTAATGAAGTCACCTTTAGGATCATGGGCCAAGAATGTGAGGCAAGGAGTCTTCTCCACTCAGCAGCTTCATAACAAGAAAGCCAATTGCTCCATCTGGTAACTGAGAGAAATAATCTAAAGAATTAAGTGAGGGTTCTGACACTCATGGTAATAGTTCAATATATGGATATGATTTCAATGACTCATTAGAGAGACTAGCATCCCCCAGAAGCACCAAATAGAACATTTATATTAGGTACACAAAGTAGACATACAGAAAATCTAAAGAATTTAACTGTTGTTGTAAGAGCCATGGTGAGAGAAAATACACAGAGACATTGCCCCCCTCAGCTACAACACACAAAGCGGGGGGGGGGGCAACCTGACTGCCTCCTGTGCTACCCATAACCCCTTACCACATAGACTGATCCAGTGTGCCCACTGAGGAGGATAGCCAGCAGATTGGGGACAGGGAGGAGGGAAATGAGAATAACAACAAAATACTTGCTCATACAATGTATGTTATGTTGTACAATAAAGATTTTAAAATAATAAATAAATAAAAGTAAAAAATAATTTAACTGCTATATTTTAATGAAATTTATATTCACAACATTGAATAATTTTAATCACTTCTGTGCTATGCTCTATCAACTCGATGGAATGACATCTTCCCAGAATAAAACTTTGTACCATTTTTTACATCACTATGACCAAGAAACTGACCCTCCTCCACCCCCCAAATAAAACAACTTAAAGGAAGAAAATCTTATTTAGCTCAGAGTTTTGGAGGGTTCAGCCCATCATTGCCAGAAAGGCACAGCAGAGTGGCTCTGGGGAAGCATGTGGCAGTGACCAGACCAAGAAGCAGAGAACAGGACCAGAAGCAGGTTCAGAAGCAGGGCCAGGCTCTAACCCTCAATGGCTTGTCTCAGTGACCCAGGCAAACCCCAACTCACAAAGCTTCTACAACTTCCCAAAATAACCACCACCAGCTGGAGACCAGGTGTTCACACACATGAACCTGTGGGGGCATTTCATATTCAAACCATAGCAAGTATTTTTATTTAAATGCTGAGATTAATTTTTGAGAGATTCACAATGAAAATAATTACAAACCATTTACATATTTACCTACAAAACAATCAGAATATTTAAAGAACAAGTTCGTGTTATTGTGATGCCTATTTTTAGTAATACATTAAAATACGGTTTAATAGTAATTCTAATGAGCAGCAACATTTCTAGATAATAGTAACTGTAATTTAACACCTCTAGTTTGTATTAGTGACAAATATACTTCTAATATTACTGCTATGTGCTGCTTTATATTAACAATCAAGGGAACAGGTAAGTAGGAGAGGTGAGTGATGTGATTTTCCTCCCCATGTTCACAGATTTCATTGGTGTCTATCCACAAAATGTTCATGATCTATAGTACTCCTTCTTGGAGTTTCAAGTGTTAGGTAAGTGGTATACACTGTAATCATTTACTAAAATAAAGGAAATAGCACAAAGAAATATGCACAAAGAAACCAAGATTAGAAAGAATTTTTTAGATATGATGACTTATACTAAAAGAAAAAGAGAGTGGGAAGAAATTATAGTTTTGCAAGATTTCATCTATACCAAAACATAAATGCAGAATGTCTCATGTGTATGAGACCCAGCTATTGATTTATACCATAATTACAAAACTTTATGGGACTACATGAAGAAAAACTATATATTAAGAAATAGACATTTTAAATTTATATATATAAATATATATATATATATATATATACTATATATATATATATATATATATACATTCTCAGGAAGAAAAGAGTTCTAAGTCAGCAAATGGTCCGAATCAACAAATGGAAAAAAATAATATCAAGTGTATCATTGCTATGACAAAATACCGAATCAGAGCAGCTTAGGAAAAAAAAACTTTATTTTAGATTATATCCAAACCACCACATCAAAAAGTTAATCCCAGCTGGTGGTGCTGCTTGGAAAGGTGGCAGACAGAACCTTCAGGAAGTGGAGCCTTCCTAGAAGAAGTGTGTCGTGGTGGCATGCGTTGAGGTGTTAGAACACAGCTCCACATCCTATTCGCCCTCTGCTTCCTGGGCTGCAGTGGAGGACCAGCTTATGGTTCCTGTCATGCCTTCCCTGCCGTGATGAAACATTCCGTCACAACTGTAAGTTGAAGGAAAACTTTTTCCTTCCATTAGCTGTGTCTAGTCAGACATTTTGTCTTAAGAAGAAGAAACGAACTAAAACAGTATTTATGTGTTAAATGAATTGTCTAATGGTAGAATTTGAGCAAGTGTTTTCTTTTACTTTACTAGATTTCCACATTTTTCCATAATGGATAGTCATCACATTTGTGTTGGAGAAAATACAAAGGTATATTTTGAAGATGAGGCTAGGATATATTTAGATTGCACAGATAAGACTAACACAGAATTATTCCAGTAAAGCAAAGACTCCATGTCTAACATGAATTCTTAATATGTTTATGAAGAGTCTTCCTACTTCCCCACATGCTCTACTAGAAATAATGGCTGTCATGTGAAACCCAGGGAAACAACTTATGATGTTGTGTGTGGACTGTGAAGTTTATTAATTAGCTTTTATTATTAATTAGATTTTGGGGAAAGTCCTAAAATTTGCATCTAAACCTTCGATCAAAATTTTACAGTCACTAAATTATTACTTTTGGTATGCTTATAAGGAGAAAATTGGACATACCATTCCTGAATTACATTAAGCTATAAATGATAGTGGAGACATGGCCATACAGATTTTTGTCTTAGTGAATTTATTTGCATCCACCTCTTACTATAACACACACTTGTATGTACACACAGTGGAAGAAAACACAAAAAATGATGCAATTCATTATACGGGAATGAACATTTAGGATGGAGAGATAGCTGTGGTAGCTTGATCAATGACCTTTAGAGGCTCATGTGCTGAAATACTTAATCCAAGGCTGGGGACAGAGCCCTCAAAGGCACTTGTTTGCAAAGCCTGGCAGCCTGGGTTCAGTTCCCTAGTGCTCACCTAAATCTAACTGCATAAAGTGGCATGTATGTCTGGAGTTCATTTACGGTGGCAGGAGGCCTTATCACACCCACCATACTTTTTCTTTCTCTTTCAAAATAAATAAATAAATAAATATTAAAAATGAATACTTAATCCCTAGTCAGTGATGCTGTTCTAGAAGGTTGTGAAAACTTTAGAAAATAGAGCCTTGCTGGAGGAAGGTTTTTATGTTTGTTATTGGGGTGGGGCTTCAGGTGCTTATTGATGGGTCTCGTGATATTCTCTCTCTCTAAATATATATATATATATATATATATATATATATATATGTATATATGAAAGTATATATATATATATATATATATATATATATATATATATATATATATATATATACATATGTGTGTGCACACTAATGTGACGATGTGCAGCTGGCTCCCTGTTCCCGCCATGCCTCCCCACCATGATAGACTCTAGCCTCTGGAACTATAAGTCAAATCAAACCCTTCTCCTTCCATAGTTGCTTCTGGTTAAATAGTTTGTCTCAGCAATGAGAAAGCAACTGATACACCTGTGAAAGGCTCAGCCTTTCCCAACACCAGAGCAAAGCTGGTTAGTCAGCAGTGCCCATCAAAGAGAAGAGATCAGACAAGTGCTTGGGACACAGGTTTCTCCAGAAACAAACATTTCTTTTTCCATGGTGGTGCTATTATGCAGAAGAACTGCATGATTTAATGGGTGACACTCACAAGCAATTTTTCACAGGAAATGAAAAAGTGGATTCCACATGGCTATATTTTCTAGTGGCTTTTTTGAAAAGTCAAGGATTTGACATAAATCCAGAATCAGTGAAAGCAATTTTGTAAGGATGAGTGGGATGCCAATCATGACCTGTTCTTCATATTTCCTCTCCTTTGCCCTTCTTCCCTCCTTCTCGCCTTCATTTAGAGGTAAGCACAGAAAGTAGCAGGACAAGGGCTAGAGAGATGGCTCAGAGGTTAAGGCACTTATCTCCGGTGCCTGAGGACCTGGGTTCAATTCCCCAATGCCCACATAGGCCAGATGCACAAGGTGGCGCCTGTGTCTGGATTCTCTCTCTCTCTCTCTCTCTCTCTCTCTCTCTCTCTCTCTCTCTCTCTCTCTCTCTCTCTCTCTCTCTATCTCTCTGCTTGCAAATAATTAAATAAAATATTTTTTTAAAAAAAGAAAGTAGCAGGACAAGACTGGGCACATTCAGGATAAAGTGGCCATAAACTCAACAGTTTTTGAAAATGCCAGAATGAGTCTCTATATACCCAAGACTCTATATGCCACCTAAAAATAAAATAAAATAACAAAGTTGCAAGAATGTGACCACTTGGATAAGAATGCTTGTTTAAATTGCTGCCCCCTTATATACTTCCAATTTAACCTGGTTGTGATGCTTAATCTTTCTGTGTGTGTGTGTGTGTGTGCGCGTGTGTGTGTGTGTGTGTGTGTGTGTGTGTGTGTGTGTTTAATCTGCAAGGTGGATTTAATCACACTTACCTCCCGGATTTTAGTGGTCAGTAATTTTTTTAAAAAATGAATGTAAAGTGCTTAAGGCAGTGCCTTGTACATAGTAGGTAACGTATAGAAATTAATTGCAATAATAATGAAAATAACAAATGAATAATCACTTAACTCATTGATATGACAATCAATTTTGAGTCTTTAATGAAAAAACAGGTAAAATGCTAGATTTGACTTTGAAATCTGCATTATTTCCTAACTTTAAGACACTAGAAGTAGTAGAGACAGGCATCTAAGCAATTAACTCAAAACAATTTAATATGATAAACATTTACAAGCGGTTTCAGCAGAGTCAAGGAAAGTCTTCCCTAAGAAGGTGATGGCTAAGGCAAATCTCACAGAAGGGAGACAGAATTCTTGACTCTGTGCTCTGTGGGAGGCACTACTCCAGACACTTGCATGTCATATCTTACTTCAGATGATCTTTTCAATATTACTGAAAAACAGACTTTTATTTAAAAAGGGGGAGCTGAAGCATGGTGAATTCAATAACTTGTTAAGAGTACATAGCCAGAAAGAGGCAGAACTGAGTGGCTGTTGTTCTAATGATTATATCTCCGATGCAGTTTCTGAGAAGAGGGAGTGAGGCGCCTGTGTACCTTGAGGGAATCGTGTCATGGGAAAGGTGGTGCAGGCTCAGAGGACAGGGACAGCATGCTGTGGATGAAGGCAGGAGTGGCCATCACCCTCCCATTGCTCTGAAGAAACCTGACCCAAAGTGGCTGCAGGAGTTTATTCAGCTGACAGTTTGAGTGGGAGCTTCATCACGATGGGGAAAGCATGGCAGAGTGTCACTTGCCTGGGTAGAAATCGTCTAACTGCTGTGCTTGGGGCTGGGCTGCTAAACCTCAAGGCCCACCCACCCTCAGTGACAAGCCTCTCCTAGCAAGGCTTTACCTCCCAAATAGCCACAAGCTGGGCATTGAATATAAGGCTTGATCAAAACTCATGAGGCTGGGCTGGAGAGATGGTTCAGTGGTTAAGGCACTTGGCTCCAGTGCCCGAGGCCCCTGGTTCAATTCCCTGGTACCCATATAAGCCAGACCCACAAGGTGGTGGACCTGGTGTTCTCTCTCTCTCTCTCTCTCTCTCTCTCTCTCTCTCTCTCTCTCTCTCTCTCTCTC